>VWZN01000977.1:0-12732 GCA_013396955.1 Regulus satrapa
AGAATTATAAAGAACATTCAAGAAATTAATGGCTTAATATGGTTCCAAAACAACTCGAGAAGAAACTGATGTACAACGATATGCATGATATTTTGATTTAACAACTTTTTACTCCAGGCAAAATTTGAAAAGTACTGTGCTGTCAAAGCACTCACAACTTCTAGTCTTTTGGCAAAGGTAATGAATATTGAACATCTGCAGGGCTGTTGTGAGTTCATGAACTACAGAAATAAAAAATATGCCTTCTTTTGGTAGCCTAGTACTTATGTAAAAATCCAAAAATAATACAACCTAGTAACCACATCCACAAGGAACCAGATACTTGGCCCCAAAGACAGAGCAACACAGGGCTTATGGCAACTACCACTGCTAATGTAGGCTCCAGCACTTACGTTAGGATGAAATCAAGCATAGCAGAGCTTGGCCTTTCCAAATCATGCCTTGGTTTGGGGGGAGGTGGAGGATTCTGTGTCAACGTCCTTCATAAAGCAGATGTGACTCATTGCACTCTTGTTTCAAATCATAAACTGAGGTTTCTCTTCTTTCTCTGCATTAGTGGCAGCAGCACTGTGGGCAGTAGCATTGGGGCAGCAAACCCTCATAAGATTTTTCTCAGTACAACAATTTCAATTAAATTATATTGTCTGATAGTGCAGTTTTGTTACACAAATCCTGACTTCAGTTTCTCTCCTTAATACCCTGCATCCTTATTCGCTTCTTTTCTAAAGGTAGTGATCACAGAAAAATATGGAACCAATTTAGTCAGTATATCATCCTAATAAATCTTCCTAAGCTGCATTTTCTTTTCGCTGAAAAACACATTTCATTTATAAGTGTTGTTTCAATAAAACCAAGTAATCTAAAATATCTTTGCTTAACTTACTTTTAAAGTTGAAAGCATCTGTTAGGTCATGTTAAGCTCTGAGGTTTTAAAAATTATTTTTATCTTTACATGTATGAGTAAAAGGAATTTTTCAAACACTTCCTTGCATCTTTCCTTTTCCCACCTAAATTACTCAACCTAAATTCAGTAATAGTCCAGTAGAATTTCAACACCTTGTAGCCCCATAGTGGCCTGCTCAATTATTTCTAGAAATATCCCGGAAAAGAATTAATGCCAAACAGTGCTCTTAAGTTTGCAACATTCAAATGACGTATTTGAAGTTAGAAATTTAGAACTTGCTTTATTTACATTTCCCTGCCAAAATCCCGCATTCAGCCCCAGGATGGTTTTTTGCTTCATGTGAGCTTTGATTATAAATTCAAGGGGAAACTCCTATGTAAGTAGACTCGCTGCTTCAAGGGTCAAAATATGCCAAATGCATCCACCATTTGTGTGAAGTCTATGCACCATCCTGCTCTCTTGTGGGAGGCCAGTTTTCTCGGCACCAAGGTTCAAACCACTTTCCTATTCTGTCTTCCAACTTCAAACTTCCCTTTTTTAACCTCTCCTTTTACATTTTTGAGATGCCAATTCCACTGCCCCATCCTTTGTGCCCTGAAACTGACTAGAATACCTAAGAGCTATACTCTAGAAAATTCTGATACTCCAAATTTCAAAGCCGAATTTTCCATTGGTACTAGGTGAATTCCACTAACAGCCAGGTTTGGGGCGCAGCAGCATTTACCCTTCAATTTGGGGTGGGAGCCAGCCTCACTCAGGGCGCATCACACAGAGCATATATCTGTGAGCATGGTGCCCAAAGACCAAATGAAAAAAATCTCAAACTCAAAAAACCAAACCTTGAACACAAAATATTGCACAACTCACGCTCCTTGTCATGCAGACCAATCCACTTTCATTTGAGACTACTTGATGAATAAAACAAATTTCACAAATACTAGATTCATATATTGCAGATATTTCCTTTTAAAGCAAAAAGTATTGAAAATATAAAAAAAAAATTCTACTGCAGACATTAACCTTTCTCTTACTCACAAATTACACTTGACCACTAACATCTATGCAAATATTTTCATTTTGATAAAACTAAAATGAAGACAGTAGAGAAACTTCACAATTTTCCACACTTTATTCCCGACATACACTATGATGTTGTTCGCAAAAATTATTAGAAGTTCAACAGTGTAAATAACTGTAAGTTTAAGCACTGTCAGAAAAGAATCTTTTATTTCAGTTAGTTTGGTGAAAACTGGAATATTCAGTGAAAAATAGCTTAATTATTCCTGAAAGACATCTACTTCTCTGAAACCAGAATGCTGTCTTCTGAAACTGTCATTATTTTTTCATATGAGAAATAGACTGCAACTCCACCTCTGCAGTAAAGCTATAGAATGCTACCCTATATAGAGCATTCCTATCCAACATTGTTTGTTTAAAATGTTAGGGACAGCAGATACAATCAGCACTAGTGTTCAGCTGTGCAGCTATAAGTAATAGCTGTAATAAAGTGTGGGATGAGGTGGCAGAAATGCCTATTATGGAAGTAGAACTACTATTTTAGTAGTATTCAGAGATTCCTAAAACCCTACACAATTTAAAAAAATTTTAAAAAACACCAAAACAACAAAAAAACAAAAATAAAAAACTCAGTGTTAAAGAAATGAACCTCACTACCTCACTACAACAAAAGCCACAATGCTACAAAATTTACACAGGAGCACATTTCTTTGCCTGTACTGATTTTGATGCAGGGACTAACTGAAGGATCCCACTTCAATGTTTTGCAAAAGATGATCTGTTTTAGACAGAGGACACCCAGACTACTCAGAAATAACAGGTGTGCATTTTCATTTCTTGTGTTCCCCCATCCAGCATTTAACTAGCCTAAATTTATTTAAAATTTTAGACCGATGAAGCCCTATAGCAAGCAGACGATATCCTTGCAGCTTTTTCCATGGATGCTCATCAGTAATGTCCGAGAGTTTCACACACATCCCTCAATTCATTCACAGTCTTACAGGATGAGAAAGTGTCATGACCCCCATCCAGAAGCGGTAAACAAAGGGGCTCACAGGAAGCCGCAGAAAAGCACAGCAGAAGGGCCAGAAGTAGAAGCATGGGAGCACACAGGTGTGTTCCTGTGTCTCTCTCCACATCTCCAGACCACACTGATCCCTGCCTGAAGTGGGAGGTGGCTCTCACAGCAGCTCACTTACTGCAGAAATCCCACACCAAACGGCTCAGTGAAGACAACCTGAATAGGAAAACACACACCTTTCACAGCTAGACCCATGCCATGGTCTGGGCTGTGCCTAGCAGCGTGCAAGGCTACCATGGCAGAGCCAGAGAAACTATTCCCTGTAGCCTTGTGTGTATGAGTTGAACGTTTCTTCTTTTCACAGAAGTGCAAAACAGCTCAGGTTGGAAAGGAGCTCTGGAGATTATCTAGTCCAACCCCCTGCCCATGCCTCAGCTACAGCCTATTGCACTGGAGTGCATCCATGTGGCTTTTGGGTATCTCCAAGGTTAGAAAGAGACTCCACCATCTCTGAGAAACTTGAGCCCATTCTTGGCCACAGTAATAAGTTGTTTTCTCAGCAAGGCTGCTGAGGACATCAAGCTGAGTCGTGCAGTGACACTCCTGAAGGGTGGGATGCCATACAAAGGGACAGGCTCAAGATCAGGGCACATTGGTTTGGGATTAGGTTCAACAAGACTTGGTGCAAGATGCTGCACTTGGGTGGGAACAATCCCCAGTATGAATCCAGGCTGGGAATGAAAGCATNCATTGAGAGCAGCCCTGTGAGAGGGACTTGGGGAGCTGGTGGGTGAGAGGCTGGACATGACCCAGACACGGCACTCACAGCCCAGAGAGCCAAAGGTATCCTGGGCTGCACCCAGGGCAGCGTGGGCAGCAGGGGAGGGAGATTCTGCCCCTCTGCTCTGGTGAGACCCCACCTGGAACACTGCATCCAGCTCTGGGGTCCCCAGCACAGGAAAGAAGACCTGTTGTATCAAGCCCAGAAGGGGGCCACAAATATGATAAAAGGGATAGAACATATCTCCTAAGAGAATTAGGATTGTTCAGCCTGGAGAAGGCTCTGATGAGACCTCATTGTGACCTTTGATACCTGAAGAAGGCCTACAACAAAGCTGGAGAAGCATTTTATACCACGTCTTGTGGAAATAAAACCAGGGGAATGGTTTCAAACTAAAAACCAGCCAATTTAGTTTGCATATGAGGAACAGACCGTTTATTGTGGCACTGGTAAGACACTGGAACAGGTTNACAAAGGGACAGGCTCAAGATCAGGGCACATTGGTTTGGGATTAGGTTCAACAAGACTTGGTGCAAGATGCTGCACTTGGGTGGGAACAATCCCCAGTATGAATCCAGGCTGGGAATGAAAGCATTGAGAGCAGCCCTGTGAGAGGGNGGTGGATGTCCCACACTGAGATTCAGTTTGAAGGTACTGGCACTGTTCAACACAAAGAATGAATCCTCTTCATAAAAAAAATATTAGACACTGCTTGATCACCACATTACAAAAAGATGATGCTACTGTCAATTTGCATTTCTCTACTATATATCCTTCTAATTTTATAAGTGAACAGAATTAGATAATTTACTCAAGACCATGTGTGGCTGAAACCAGGCTTAGTTTGCATTCTTGTGCAGCATCCAGTGAATTAAGGCTGTTCTTTTTCCTCAGGAAGGTGTCAAGGACAGGAGTAAGAAACACTTCTTTTAAAGAACTGTTTGATGAAAGATGAGAGAATATTTTATTTCAGTTTAAGCATTTATCTAGAGACAAAATATTTTCTTGGCAGACAAACAAGCTGTAGCATTCCACCAGGTTGAAAAGCTCAGCTTCACCTTACTCCTCTACAACGTATCTCATGTCACAGTAACATATGCCTTGTTAGTCTATTTTGTGTTTCCCTTTGTCTGACAGTACTGCTTTTATGTGAAATATTTTTGTGGCATGAAAAATAATTGCACTAATCCTTTTATGTTCTAACTTTTAAGCCATGTTTTCTCCCCGTCTTTGTAAAATAGCTTGGAAATGACACAATTAAAGAGTTAGATGTTTCCGGACTATATCCTTAAATATAGATCCGTTCTACTGTTTTCTATGGGTTTGGTGGGGTCTTTTTTGCCAATTTTTTTTCTTTTTTTAGTTAGTTAATTTTTAATGAGGAAAGAAAATAAATTCCTGCACTGAAAAAGTTACTAAAATCTGATGTGCAAGTATACCTGCTGTCAAACTTCACTTATGGTACCTCAATAAGAAGGTTCACTGGTTTAATTTTCAAGCATACAGAGTAACTTAATGATCTGACAAACCAAAAATAGCCCTTGTTACATAAAGTAAAAAAAAAAAATCCCCAACCAATAAAAAACCACCACAAACCAAAAGAAGAAACTCTTAGCGGTGTAAGGATCTTCTTTAAATGTTGAAAAAGCATACACATTCCTTCTATTAAAAATATTTTCAAATCCTTTTAACAGAGATGGATTGTGTTTCATATATTATAGTGACCTTACTTTTATTGATGATATTTCTTATCATTCATATAATTTGACTTTTCCCCCCCTATAATTGTGCTCTAGATTCAATGTTTTCATAGAGAATATTTTAAAATACTCACTTTCTAACATTGCTCTGTTAACTCAGTCTCTCATCTAGATTTTAACACTTGCAAAAATGTATGGCCTGGATATGACAGCTCTTTAAGGCTGAACTTAACAATCAAACTTGGAATAGGGTCTATGAAAATAATTTTTGGAGTGGAAATTTGCCAGAAGTCTCTCTGACACTCTATTGCCCTCTCTATTACAGAGGGGAATTAAATAGTGAAACAGAAGGTTAAACTCCATGGAAAAGCAGACTACCTCCGTAAAAAGATTAAGGGATATGCACCTCGACACAGAGCATTGCCAACAATGTTGCAGGAGGCATGAAGTGGGCATGCAGTTGTGAATTTATGTCAGCATGTGTAGGTATACCCAAGACAATGCAAATCTAGAGAGGAGTTAAAAATAGCAGTGGAGACAGATGAAAGCAGACTTTAGCATGGCTTAATAATCTGTCCAGAAGGCTTGGAAAGCCCTCTCTTGAGTCTAGGCTGGCATGTCTTCACATCACATAGAGATCAAAGCAATTATAAAGCTGTCTGCATGTCCAGTAACCACACGACTCGACTGCAGTGTAGACACATCCATCCAGAATTAGTGCTACTGTAGATATGTTCATCTAAAAACTGCATTTGCAAAAAGCAAAGCCTGGAAGCATTTTGTAAAGCATATGGGAGCTGACGAGGAGCATATGCTGGAAAGAGTGTCCAGTTTGCTAAATTCTATTAGCTGGAATTGTACTAATTCTTCCCTCTACACAACCTGCTTCCTGTGTACTCCTGGAAGACTTCCTTTATACTCCAGTACCACGTTGGTTGGCCTTTCCTGTGGGGATTCAGAGTCAGGCCAGATTAACCTGAACCTTCAAGGACAGCAATTCACCCAGCTTTACTGTCTGATGAAGAGACACCTTACTAATTACACTTAGTTCTTCTAGGGCAGAACCTACTGTGATGGAAAAACCCAGAGCTGATAAAATCCTTTGAATCCAGGACCTCATCTTCTCCAAAAGTGGAACACTGCACAGCAGCAACACTACAGCCACTCTACTGGTTCTAGCCTCTCCTGGCTACCAACTACAAACTACTACATCCTCTTAAGGATGGCTTACTACCATTTTTCCAGCAAACAAAGGGATCTATGCATGTTCTTAAACTGACTGCATAGTTATTGATCCACTCTGAGGAGATTTTGCGTGTATTTTGCTAAATCGCAACCAGAAGACAAGTTAAGAAGGAATGCAGTCATTCAGAATACTTTGCTGCCTTACCAGGAGAGTATAAAGACACACACAAGAGCAAATGTTGACTCAGACTGTTCAAGTTCTGGTAGGAGTTGAATCACAGCAGCAGGGATTACATACAGGCTAATTTACCATGGGAAGTAGCAAGCTAGTGAAATACATAAAGTTTTGGGTGCATGGATAAACATTCTGTGCTGCTGTCTTTTTTTTGTGGAAACCCTTAGCACATGCATAGTTGTGCTCCAATTAGTTGTCTGGACCTGAACATCTCAATACTCAAACACAACAAAACCTCCAGTCACCAGGCAGCACCATTCCCACAAATTCCACTAAACTGGGAGGAGCTGCTGACTCCATTGAGATGCCCTGCAGACACCCTGACAAATTATAAGGCTGGGCAATCACCAAACATATGAAACTTAACAAGGGCAAGAGCCATATTCTGCACCTGGGACAAGGCAACCCTGGCTGTAAGGACAGACTGAGAGGCTGGAAAAGAAAGGTCCCACGGAACAGCATCTGACGGTTCTGATAAAGAGCAAGTTGAATATGAGTCAAGAGTATGCTGTGGCAGTAAAAAGGCCCAACCATATCCTGAGGTGCATCAAGCACATGGAAGAATTCCTCTACCTTATGAACATCAATTCTGTACTTCCACGAGCACTACTCTGAGCTATTGTCAATAAAATAACAGTACCTCACATTCTGGGCTGCATCAAGCACAGCACGGCCAGCCGGGCCTCACCTTGAGTGCTGGGGGCATTTTTGTGGCACCTTTGGGGGCAGCCTTGGGCCCCCCAACACAAAAAAGACATGGAGCTGTCAGAGAGTGTCCAAAGGAGGGCCCCGAGGATGGAGAGGGGCCCTGAGGGGAAGCCGTGTGAGGAATGGCTGAGGGCACTTGGTCTGCTCAGCCTGGAGAAGAGGGGACTGAGGGGAGACCTCGCTGCAGGCACAACTTCTTGTGAGGGCCAGAGGAGGGGCAGGCACCCATCTCTGCTCCGTGGTGACAGTGACAGGATTCAGGAGAATGGCATGAAACTCTGCCAGGGGAGGTTTAGGTTGGATATCAGGAAAAGGTTCTTCACACAGAGGGTGAAGGTTCTTCAGCCAGGGAAGTGGTCACAGCACCAAGCCTGTCAGTTTCATTTTAACAAGAAGCAAATAATTAATGATGTAAGTATAAGCCATTTTTCTGGTGATTCCATTCTGTAAGTCAAGATTAATTTTTGGCCATGTCCTAGCAACAAGCACAAATATTGTGCTTTATCCAGAGCTCAGCATATGAGTTTGCAAAATGGTAATATGCTAGACATTAGCATAATTCAGACACATACTCTAAGACTCTTTCCATGTAACAAGAGAAGAAAGGAGCACGCTTATACTTAGCACAGTAGAACGTGGGTCAGGGAATATGACACAGCTTATTTACCTTACTAGCACTCTTCTGCTTGTGTGCAGTATACTTTCCAGACAGATTTTCCTTCGTTTTGTTTGTTCTCTTTTTGTTTGTTTGCTTTTAAAAGCATATTGGGGACAGCTTTTACAAATATTCAAATAAGCGTCTCAACAGGCTGACAACTTCAATATTTAAAATCTTGAGCCCATTCAAAAGCATCTCATGGGATCTTCATAATTTTACTACTGTGACTCAACTGGAACTGACAGCATAGCATACAAAAGGCAAAATATTTAGATCCAAATTTTAGTGAAAGAGAACATGAGGAATGTGCAAGCATGCATAAGCAGTTAAAGGTACTTCCGAATACTAAAAAAAAGAGGCCTGTCAGTATAGTGAGATCCTCAAAAAGGAACTACATGGATGAATAACCCACAGAGAACTACAGTTCCAAATCACAGTCAGTCTGTCATGCACATCACAGAATGGCTGGGATTGGAAGGGACCTCTGGAGATAATTTAGTCCAACTCCCATGATAAAGCAGGCTTACCCAGGGCAGGCTGCACAAGATCATGTCCAGGCTAGCGGACAGGCTCCTAGCCCAGGAAGGAGACTTCACAACTTCTCTGGGCAGCCTGTTCCAAGAAAGCTATGCAAAACAGCCTAATTTTTAGTCACAGATGTAAACAAGTTGGTTAAAATGGAGGGGAGGGGGTTTGAAGGGAAGTGCTAAGTTCCTGATTAGAATTTAATTTTAAATGGAAAGCTCCAGATTGATTCAATAACAATAAAAGAGAAGGGGGGAGAAGGGGGATGATTTATATATAAGAAGAGGTCATGTAGTACACTGTATTGAGTTTAAAAGATAAGAAAGACAATGCTTTTTTATCTGGTATAAACAAAAATGATGCCAGCAGTTCGACTGCAAACAAGAACTGAGGAGGAAATTGAACCAAAAAGGAAATGCTAACAGCAAACCTCACAAACCTTATGCTATGTTTTAACCAGAAAAAATATGCTTTCAAGCGCTGCTTCATAATTCTTTATGAAGCATAAATCAAGCATATACGTACACAAAATAAGCTTTTGTAAACACTCCTTAACATAGAAAACATACCTAATGAAGGATTGCCCCAACTGCCAAATTGTGATGGCTGAATAGTACCTTTCTTTGACAACTCTAAGATGTTCAGACCTCTGAAACTGGGAGCTTTATTGCAGAAGATAAAATCACAGTTCCACCTTAGACAGGTAAATAGCAGATGCCATTTCTACCACAAAAATTAATTGATTGTTTTCCCCCTCAGTTTAAAACTCTCTTAGGGACTTTAATCAATAAAGTATCTGATGCATATGTTCTATCTTCTTGTTTCCAATGGTTCCACTGTGCATATAAATCTATCGTAGAACCACATTTGCATTTATAGAGAAATTCCCTTGTGTTTACTATGCACCTGCTCCATGTAAGTCTATCTTCTCCACCTCCTCTGAGAAACAACAGATCTGCCAGAAAAAGAGGGAGCACAGACACAACGCTACTCCAAGTTGTCTTGCCAATTATTTAAGCACCATTTCCTTTGGTTTAGTTTAGTTATCATCCTATTTTGACAAGAGTTGAAAAGAATTACTATTTGCCCTTCCAAAATCCAATGTTTCTCAACTTTTTCTAACACATTTTTCATTTTGACAATGAACATATACATTTCAACAGTAAAAAAAACACGGTACTTGCTAAGCAACACACAGTAAGGCACTGGAAAATAGATTACTTACAGACTTGCATATGAAAAATATAAACTTCTCTTTATTTTACTTGGCATTAATTTTAATTATCATGGCTGCATAAGGAAGGATGAGAATATTCTCCTCTTGACATCTACCTGAACAGAGATCCACATTTATTCTAGGAAAAACTGAAATTTAAAAAAAAAAAAAATTGTTCCCTGATTCTTTGGTCATGGTTCATGGGTTGCCTCTGGAGCTTCATGCACACGGAGACAGACAAGGGTCTCTGCCACATACCTCATCTAGTCAGCGGAAACATTTAAATGCCAGATAGGGAGACAACATGGTGCATCCCACAAAGGCTCCTGAACTACTGGTCCCTGTACTCCTGAGGTGCAGCATCAGCACTCCATGACACCTGAGGGTGTCTCAGGCACTGCTGCCAACAGGGCTTTTGTCAGCTGAGTCACCCTGCCGGGCTGCCTCTGGCTCTCGGCTCCCCCTCTCTTGCCAGCACCTCCTCGCACCTGGAGGCAGCGCTCCTCGCGCGTCTCCATTTCAGAGAACAGAAGCCACAGCAGCTGCAGCAGGGCTGTCAAGCCTCTAAGCCTTTCTGCTTCTGATCAGACAAGTGCACAAGGTCAGGACTGCTGTGGAAGTAGGTATGGGTCTGAGACATCCTGGAAGAGGAGTGTGAGAAAGAGAGCTGTGCCAAGGTAGGCGCTATTCCACCTCAGGTGTGTGTGGGATGAAGATTTCTTGCACCTATGGAGTCCACATGGGAACAGATTTCAGCTGCCAGGAAAAGTGGACAATTGGGAAGCAGAAGGACACATCATCGTTTTTCAAGCACTGCTGATTCCCAGCCAAGAAACAGTTACAAAATATGTAATATTTGGGATCACTGTTCTGCAATTATGAAAAAAATTATAGTCCATGAAGGGACTGAATCTTCAATGGTACTTTCAGTCACTTTGTCAAAGCACTTTAATTTTACACGCAGCTCTTTGTAAACTCAGAAGCTGGTCCCAAAGAGCCCATGACATACTTTTCATATTGCTGTCATTAGAGAAAAAAATATTAAGACAAGCAGCTTCTAGCTAATGTAAGCTACTATCTTCTACAGAACTTCCTTACCTGAATAACTGCCTTTTGCCAAAACAACACTTTAAAAGCATTTGGAGTAGCCTGCACTGGACTGCTTGCTTGAAAAAGAAGGAGTTCTTTTTTAACAGGCTCCTTAAATTCGGAGGTAACTCTACACTGGGCCAATACTCTGATGTAGCTCTATTTTACTCGCTTTTTCAACAAGCTACAAGTCACACAAACATTTTCTGCAGCATGCTGGATCAATGACACCAATGTGACCAGAAATCACAAACACCTGAAAAATAAGTGAACTGCCAGTTTAAGACAAGTGACTGTATTAAGCAGAATGGTCAGTCTGTATAAGCAGGTCTTTGACATACAAAACTATGCAGAAATTAAGCATATCACACCTTACAAAGGGAGCCTTTTCACACATGGGATAACTATGCTAACTAAGGAATACTTGAAGGAAAAATTACAGGTTTTGTACTGTAGCTACAGTGATGAGCCAAGTGTCTCTTTGACAACCGAACAGGTCAAATTCTATTTGTTTTATTCAGATGAAAAGTGCTTCTCACGGTGTTAGAACTACCCCTTGAGCAACCTCCCCAAGCCTGCCCTTGAAACCAGTTTTAAGCTTACCTGCTAAATCTTCAAAATATGGCCCCAGGCAGGCTTAGCAGTATGAAGACAGAAGTGGCTTAGCAATTTCACCAACCATGAGCTCACACATGAGCTAGCTGCAGAGGATTTTAGTGTGAAGAAACTCATTTTTATGGGTGGTAGTAAGGCAACAGGTCATGCTTTTTATGGCTTGCTGGAAGCACAAGCAGTGCACATAACTCCTAAATTCAGTAAGGGCAGGACACCATTAAAAGTCTGCTACAGTATGCTGCACAAGGCTAAATGCATGCACATCATTCAACATAATTTCCGGCTACAGGAGCAGTGCTATTTGCACAAAATATAAAATTATTTTGATTTCCCAATGCTATGATTGTATACCTTTCTTCAGCCATTTAAATAACAAAAAAGGGTCCAACAGTCTAGGGATTTGCTTCAGAATAAATTTTTTTAAACTTTTTTTCAGTTACCTTTTGCTGTTGGAATGCTGACATATGAAATGAGGCTAAGATTTTCCATGGAAAACACAGGCACTAGCAGGTTTTTGGTGGGTTTTGGGGTGAGGGGACTTTTTGAGGAACAGTTGTGACTGAGAAATACCTCAGTAAGAGATGTGGCTTTAAGCCAGCACCGAGGTGATAACGCTGACAATGAAGACTGAGACCGTTTGGGCGCTGGTTTGTATCCAGTACCATCAGAACCTGATCCTCGAGTTCTTCTTTATATAAACCACATCTGCTCACGTAAAACACTCACTGATGCGGGTATGAAAAAGGTTTGATCCCTGCTGCTGCTGCAAAAACACGATTTCGGACGGGCCCAAGTATAATCCTTGGAGCATGTTTCTACCAGACAACTTGGCATCCATTTCCCCACAGTTACAAACACTCAAACATACAAACTCCTACTTGATTTTCTTCCAGGTTTCGGCTTGCCCGGCGGGGCAGGAGGGCGCTGACGGCGGGGTGCCCGCCCGCACGCCCGGCTCCGAGCGGAGCGGATCTGCGGCGGCGAATGTCAGCGCCCCTCGCCGGGCTCGCACGGCTGACACCACCCGGGTGCCCGAGCCCCAGAGAGACCCTCCGCGCCCAGCCCTGATTCCCTGCGG
>VWZN01000977.1:24092-39555 GCA_013396955.1 Regulus satrapa
AAAAAAAAAAAAAAAAAAAAAATACAGGTAGTTGATGGAAATACACCATTATTTATTCCACCCATATGTCATTTTTCAAAACCAAGGAATAAATTAATCACCACGGGGGTTTTTAGGTTTTTCATTGTGGCTTTTTGGTTGGTTTTGGTTTGGTTTTATTTTTTTCATGTTTTTGATATTATGGCATATTTTCAATCTGCATAAATCACCCACACAACTAGAGGTATAAACAACACCTATGGGCCTTGTTTAGTCAAAGCAAATTATTTAAAACACATATCCCTATGACATTCAAGAGGCAAAGAAGAATAGGTAGGTGCTGTTCAATGAAATGGTTGTCAGAGAAATGCTGACTGATTTTTAGCTACAGAAGTATTAGGGACCATGGTAATAGTATAAGCTGTGCAAAGAGAGGATTAAGCTGGATAAACCTTTCTCCTTATGCATGAAAGAACACCTTTATAGCTTAGTGTTTTTCTCAGCTATAATCCTTGAAGTCTAATTCATGAAAAGTTTATCACATAGGATTTTCAGCCAAGGAGACTAACAGTCTGAAAAGTAGGGCAGGAGTTAGATCCATCAGCTCATATTTGAACATGTGAGTACATTCTTTCACTTTAAAAAAGGAATTTTTGCGGTATATAAAGGACAGTACATCAGACCAGTCTTTTCTTTACTGCAATGATTTTTGCTTTTACATAAGCAGAACAAATGCAAGCTCTTCTTCTCTGTACTCTGTGATGAGCTAAAATATTTGAAGACCCTAATGGTTGGGTCAATTGCACGAGCTGTTACTGGAGGTGACTAGAAATGGCAAAAGGAAAATATTTACTTACTCCCCCAGCTTCCCTCCTGAAACACTGATATGCCTCAATGTATTAAGGAATTGCAAGCACTGAGAATTTTCATACTTTCTGGTCAGCGGTAACAATCACAGCAAACTGGTCCGCCACTGGAAAACAAAAACACCATGAAAACACCATGGAAAGTTCACCTGTGCTTTGCATTCACCTTTTCTGAAACCATAAATATCCAGAAACATTATCCAAAAAGTCAGCTGTTGTATCTCTCACTATATTCTTGGTGAAATTTGATTCAAAGTGAGAAATACAAGAAGAAAGCATTAACAATAATGTTAATAGACTAGAGAAAAAGGACTCTCTGTGCACAGAATGGTAGAGAAGACTGAAGGGTTAACCATCCAAAATAAGCAGGCCACAAGCAAAATGGGCATCAAAATGAAGGAAAATATACCAAATTGGAAATGCATTATAGAAGAACTCAAACCAAAGTTGGACAGTATGGAGATAAAAATGTCCACAATGCTGGTTTTGTGCTACCTTTTGTCATGGGGAATAAGTTTTAAGCATGGAGATTTATGGTTTTTTTTTTCTGTCACCTAGCTTTGCTTCGTGCCTGTAACTGGAATAAGTAAAGCTCTTCCATATATCAGAATCAAAATATTTTGTCTTCTAGGAGTCTTCAACAACAAGTTTTCTTTGTAAATTAAATTTCTTGTGTTAATTCCCCATTTACAACTTTAATGTGATTTCTCTTCCTGCAAAGAGATCATACTACCTCCTTTATATCATGAAGAAAAGATGACGAAGTTTGTCTTCTGCTGTTGCTGGATACTCTCCATTATTTATTTATAAGAAATAACTATAAAATTGAACTCTTTTTATTGCTGTTAACTTCCCATTAAAAACCATACATGGGAAAATCTCTGACTGCATTGGTTGCAATTTCTTAAATATGTAAAATATTGGCAAAATTAGAACTCGGTTTCTGAGTCTGACCCTGAGACCATGCCTGTGTGAGAGGCTATTATGGGCTGGCTGAAGCTACGGTGCTTGGGCATTGCAGTGGGCCTGAAGCAGAATGTTTGCCCTTCTGCAAAACTCTCAGCAGGCTCCACTGAATTACAGCTCTTGCCTATCACTACTGAAATCACTTCCAGATGGGAACCAGGCCCATCACCCTCTGCCTGTTGGGGCACAGGCAGTGGGGCTTGCACCTGTGTAGAAGACATTTCCAGCTTTCTCTCCAGCAAGCATGAGGAACATCTTCCATTTCCAGCTGCTACCTTTAGGATACAGCATCACAACATTTGCTTTACAGTAAACACTATTTAAACTATATAATGCAGTTTCACTACCATGTTTCTTGTCATAATATTAATTAAAGATAAATTTCTATGTTAAAAGCAAAATTATTTTGAAGGAGACAGTTTCAGCTAATGTAATTTCATTAATTATGAGGACCATGAAGAAAGAAGTGACAGAAAAGCATAAGAGCAAGCACCTGATCCAGTTATTACTGACTCTTTCCAAAATATCAATCATGAAATAATCTCCTTCATTATTTAGGACTGACATTAAGTCTTAAACCTGAAATTCTCAAATTATGCTTTTTTGACACAGGGCTGCACTGTTACCTTAGTTTTCTTCTATTGCTGTAGTGCTTAATTTCAGTATTCCAGTTTGGAATAGATCATTGCTGAAGTAAGTAGGTCAACATACAAGATGAAAATAACAGTGCATTTCACTTCTAATGTCTGATATACTGCCAAAAATTCGATCTATTTTAAAAAATTGAAGAGCTGACTTAGAAAACAATAGCCACAAAATCCGTCACTAGTTCCTCTACATCAGATAGAATTCAGAGTTTCACTCTTTAAGTCATATTCTGAGAACTAGTCCTCTGGTCTAGTGTTTGGCACATTTCAGTCTTACATGAGTGACACCACAAGTACATCAAATGAACTGTAAGGACAAAGGCCTCCATTTTCTGCTGACTAGTCTCTGCCAGTCTTTTCATTTGGCAGAGGGAAAGCAGTGAGTGTCTGGGCTTTTCTGATGCTTGCAAAGGTGGCAAGGCTTTCTACAATAGGGCTCATGCAGCAAGGTGGTGTCTGTAAGTTATTCCACACCACTGTAAAATCTTCTTGTTGACCTCGTGCTTTATCTGTAGAGACCATTGTTATGAAGTGGAAAACCTCTGTCACTAAGAATATCATATAAGAAACAAATTACCAGCTTCAGCTTGGGTTAGACAGAGCCATGGATGCTTTGGTGCCATGGATTCTGAAGGAAAGAAAACATTCAGACCCAGACTACATCCAGAAATAACACTTTTTGTTTGAGTTCCTGGGGGAAGGGGGAATAGAGGGAAACCATGACCTGCTTGGCCTGGTTTTGTACAACCTAAATTCAATCTATAAGAAGGAATGAAAAAGTCAGCATTTCAGAAGCTTACCAAATAAATTACTAGTGCCACGTCTATTTGTAATTATAGGTCAGTTCTTAATACTGCTGTAAACCACACATTCCAGGGCTTTGCAGGCACTAAAGAGCATATTTTAATCTCTTTGGATAAAAGAAGCTGCCATTGGCAACAATAAAAGAAATGCAGACTAAGTCCCTTGGTTCTTACTACAAAACTGTGCTTTTCGCTGCTTTAAATAACTCCCCCAGCACACAAGCTGCATGCCCTCACATACCACCCATGCTAAGCTATTTCTTGTGACAGTTTCAGCTACATTATGGAAAAACCCCATGTCGTACCGTATCAGAGCACCACACTGACAGTGCTCTCATGATATAATGTCTGGAAAGTATGATAAAAATATCAGACGCAGTGTCTCATAAAAGGCACTCATGGCTAATGGCTCCACAGATGTGTCAGATCCAAATGTATGAGATCCAAAGAAGCTGCAGGCAGGTGTCAATGGCAGAGGCTTTGCTTCCTATGGATATAAGTGATCCTTTTGGATTTTGGAAGTTGTGTAAGGACAATAAGAGCTGTCTTTTTCAACTGTTGTACAGTGTTCAAAATCAAAGAAAAACTACATCAATTATCGTTTGTATCAGCTGGTACGGGAAGCATGCAACAACAGCAACAAATTTCTGCTGGTACACTGAGACATTCCTTTGCCCTGAGATCCATTACCTCCCAAATCCGGACATGGGAGGCCACAAGACTTCTGGCTTCTCTGGCTCTGTCAAATGCAACTGGTACTGGCAGAGAGGGAAGGGTGGAAGGTACTCCTTGGGCCCCCCAGCTAAATGAGGGCTCAGGATCCTCAGTGCAGCTCTTTCTGATGCTCTGGCTCCTCCCTTGCCTAGAAGCTCTGTGCTGTGCTCCGTGTCTGTCACCAGGTGTGATTTAGCCTCCTGAATGGGCATGGCTGGAAGACAGGGCTTAATCAAGACCCTAAATATTTTCCTTAGTGTTGAGAGAAAGAAGCACTAAGCTGATGTTCTGGCTCTTATGTCAGACCTACTGAAGCACTAGACTCAGGAAATGAAGGACAAAATGGACCCTAACATTTTAAACATTCACTTTATCTAGACAATGTATATTTAATAATGAAAATTAAAAAGGAAAAACACACATTTTCAACTAGGTCTGAATGCAAAATAAGAAGAAAAAAAAAATAAGAAAGCATTTTTCTACCCTTTGTTCACTCCCCATTTCCAAGATCTTCTGTCCTCCTGATGAACGTCCAGCATGCTGCTGATATTAATGACTAGTAGGCCAAATTTTGAAGATGTCATCAGTTGCAGCATCACAATCTAAATGGTGTGGCATTAAGCGAGCAGTACCATCCTTTTGCATCAAATATGATGGAGCTCATCCTGTTCAGCTTCACACTATTCACGCTTCAAATAGATTTGTATTTTGGGTCACTTCAGAAACTATTAGAAAAACAAGAAAGTTCCTCTTCTTCTAAAAGAGATTACTCATGTTGCATGAAATGATTTTTTTTTTTTTTTTTTTTTGCAAACGAGGATGCAGATGCTCTTTGCATTGATGAATGCCTTTGACATTCTCTTGGGAGGAAAAACTTGTGTCTTCCAAGAACTATTTTGTGCATTATTCAAAGTAGAAGACTTTAAAACAAAACAGTTCACAAGCCTGTTTCCAGACTTCCCAGGTATTGAATTGCATGGTGGCTGGAATACACTAAAGGGGACTGTTTACATCCCCAAAGGCAGACAATGTGACTGAATCTGGAACTGGCAAGTCTTGGTGTATTTTCTCATAACTGAATAGCCCTGAAAAAGGGTTGCTGTCAGCCTGCCCAGCCTGTGATATCTTTTCCTGTTTTATTATTTTTTTAAAGTAGTCCAAAATGAAAGTACATTGTTTCTGACAAGTGTGAGTTTTGGCATGCTGTGATTTGGTTTTAAGCAGGAAACAAGCTCTGAAATATTAAATGCCAAGTATGAAGGTGTTTTTGTTTGTTTGTTTCACATCAAGAAAATTCAGTATATATCTGCCCTCTTTTTAGTTGTGTTTATTTTAGGCTCATACAGGCTGTGATGACATCATAGTCTGACTATTATTTTGAACTACTAGAATTTGGGCATCTGTCATAAGCTATAGCAGCTTTAGAGATATTTTGTGTCAGTACTTTGGTATACAGAAGCTGCATATAGCTTTTATTGTTTTATACAGTAAGCCTGATTCTGTTCACACAAAAGGGCACTGCCATTTTCACTCAAGAAGAAGCCAGTAGCTGGGGTAAAGATAGCTGCATATGTTTTGTAGCTTAAATGAGGGTCACAGGAGTAATGTAAATTCTCATCTAGCAGTATTGGAACTGGTTTCAAAGTGCAGGTGAAAAAAACCTTAATTTATTTCTGTGAATTATTTTCCATATTGTTCTTATTGAAAGTTTTCAACATGCAGACATTAGCTGCAAGTACAAAATCTTTTTACTCATACACTGTAAATTAAGCATTTCAAATGTGACAGATTAATGTAGGTGAACAATACTGCATACAGAGAAAAAGGATGTTATGATTTCTGTTGTGGTGATGTTTGGTGGTGGGTTAGTGTCTGAACACATGCAGAGCACTGCAGAACTGAGGTCTCAGTGGGTGTAAATTCAAATCAGAAGTAACATTTAGTCAGGAGGACTGAGCAGTGAAATCGGGTACTTTCCACATAATGTTGTTTTTTTGTTTTGTTTTGTTTTGTTTTGTTTTGTTTTGTATTTAATGCTGCTTTCTTAAAAAATGATGTTGTTTAGTTTGCCCACTTCACTGAGAGAAGGGCCCAGTGCCATTATCCTTTGGAAACAAGTATGCTTTGGAGAAACATTCCAAGGCAGTATAAACACTGTATAAGCATAAAAAGAAAACAAGGAAAAAAAGTAATTTCTTTCCCAAACCTTTAGGAAAGCAGTTCCTCTATGCACTGGCAAATTAGGAATATAAAATGCCCAATAAAAAGGATGAAATCAGAGCTAGATTTTAAAGTCTGGCATGAGTTATGCAGGGCACTGGTGCATTAGGAGAATGATGAGATAATCTTTCACCCCCTCTTTTCTTGTTTCGCCATTTAAAAATGCTCTTCCACAGAACAATTTTATACAGACCAGTATTTAACATTTATTTCACACAGGAGTGACTCTTTTGTTTGTGTTTTATTACAAAGCACTTAAGGGACTATAATGGTGCAACATCACCAGTTGTTTTATTCCTCTGCCATGAAGGAGAGGAAACTAATGTACATGAAATACATTAGGCACTAAAGAGACGAAAAGAAGAATGATCAAAGGTACTGAAAAACCTCTTGCATAAAAGACCAGAGAATAATTAGTGGAACTCATAATTTTTTAATAAAGAAAAAAGCATGAAATTTCATTTGATTTGAAAAGTATATGTGAATTTATGCTTTAAAATTTGAAATAATGGCTCAAAGGAATTAAATATTCAATTATTATTATTATACACTTAGATTTTTAAAAATTACAGCAATTCATCAATCTTAATAAATTGTCTTCTAGAGGTAAGAAAACTACAGCAATTTTTCAAAGACTGGTTGAAAAGATATAGTGAGAAATTTGGATTGACAGGAAAAAGCAGAATTTTCAAAACCGCCCAGATTATTGGCATTGTTTTGAAAATCTAGAGTTGCTTAATTTAAGCATTTATTGCTAACACATCATAACTTTTGTGTGTGTGTGTGTGTGTGTGTGTAATGAGCCAAGACTGTTTTGCAACTCCATGCCACTGAAGAAAATAAGGGTTACTTCCATGATAAAAAACCAGAGAATTCTACCATTCAGAGGATAATCAATTAATATAGTTCAGCTCATTTAAATAACTAAGTCAGGTAAATATCCCACAACCTTTCGCCTGCACCAAAATCATTGGCTTTTTTTTTTTTCTTTGTTTTGGCTTCCAGGGTCAGGATTTTAGCTTTTAAGGGCTTCTTGCTACAAAGACTTTACACAAATTTACACAAAAGCACAGCAGACACAAAGCTAAAATCCAAGGCCCTAAAGAAAGGAAAAGGCCATTTCAGTGGTACAAGAAAGCAGTTAGTCTTCAGTTTGTTATGCTTTGTGACTAACAACAGCAGCGCTGTAAACTGAACTTCTGCAATCCTCTTGTTGAAGTGCATGCCTGAGACAGAGAAATAACATCACTGGGAAACCTAAGCAGCAGAATCCCACTTGGAAACTGAAGCAGTCCATGGCTGTACATAGCACACTAGTGATAGAGCTGAGATCAGACCCTCTGGAGTGCTCCAGACATCAACAAATAGTCTTTTGCTGCTTGTTACAAGATCTTGTCCTCGTTTTATAAAGCAGAGTATCTCCTTCCAGCAACAGCATATAGCTCGTGTTCCAACAGAGCAAAAATAAAATTGAGCTGGTATTGTAAAAATACCAGGGAACGATAATCTTTTGGCTACTGATACCTTTCAACTTGCCAGGTTCGCCCAGCCTGTTTTTTGATAAAATCCATCCCTATGGTGTTTCCCGTACCATATATCATTAAACAATGACACATTTGTGTTGCACCTAGAACTGTGAACACATTATACACTTGGTGAAAATATAGTAAATGAACTGTATAACAAACAGCCTTGGACATGCTGAAATAATAAAAAATCCACTAACCAAATAAACCTTCTATACATATGTCATCTCCTTAGATCCCTTCTGAAGTAGTCTTTGGTTCTTCCCACTCTTTGTCTAATTTTTTCCGCAAGCACACAGAGGCACACTGCAGTGGTATACTGGTTTGTTTGCAGGGGTGTAACTATAAAGTTGGGATGTTGGGTGATTTTCTCTTTAAATATTTACTGGCTCTTATAAGTAATAAAAACAAATACTTTGAAAAAATATATATAAGTACAAATTTAAAACATTTTTCAGGCATGTGACATAAAACAAACAAAAAAAACCAAACTTTTGTGAATTTCAAAGTATTTTATGTAAATTTTTCCATATACCTGGCAGGCATTAATTACATTAATGATGCACAGTACCTGCACTTTTTTATTATTGCTCCAAGAACAATTTATAGATACAGAGATTGGAATTCAGAGCTTGTGATATGAGCAAAGATAAAAGACAAGTGTTTGGCAAAAGCTAACCCCTGAGTATTCTTAATACCTGGTCTCCCTGTCAGTTGATCCTTTGTAAAATATTTAACTGGTCACCATTTGTAAACATCACCCTTTTTATTTGTAGCTGTGCTCTTTCTTCAGGAGATCTTCTAATGGGTCGAGTTAAAAGTATTCCTCTCCACATTAGAGGATAGCTTTTGTTCTCAAATGTATTTTTTACTGATTAGGTCACGCGTTGTTAATTCTTGTGGAGGAAAAGCATGCATGTTTTGGAATCACTTTCAGATTTTATAGCCTTTTCTTTTGACTCCACCTCACAACCAGATCTGAAGGCTCTGTTCCCATGCTAGGACATCACAAGAACACTGGAGAGTGACTGCTGGAGGCAGAGCCGGGCTGACGTGTGCAGTGAGGAAAGAAACCCAGCTGAAACTGAGATACTGGGGGATGCAGCAGATCAGGGAGGGTGTTAGCTCTTCAGACACCTGGTGAGCCCCTAGGGGAGCCCCTGGTCATCCCCCTAGGGGAGACTCTGGCATGGAGATAGAGGCTGGCCATTCTTGCTGTTGAAAATGGGGATGGATCTCAGAAGTGGATTTGCTTAACATGTCCACCTCCAAGAGCTGCAGCTGCTCCTCCTGGCATCCTGAGATAATGCAGAGGAAGGGAATAGGGGGATTGTTGAGAATCACTGCTAACATAACATCCAGCAGAAACTTCTTCAATGTCAATAATCATCCAGGATCTAGCATTTTATTCTCCACAGCCAGATTCAGAGGCTCCATTGTACATGCTCAGCAGTTTAATAGATCTGTGACTATATTCTTGGAAGCAACATCTGTGGGGACCTTCACTGACCCTACCTGTGTTCTGATACACCATAGGAACCATCATAGGAATAAAAAACATTTTAAAAACCCCATAGAATCTTTCATTTCTCTCTTCATTAACAAAATGGGGCAGAAATTAGGAAGGCTGTCTTTTAAATGTAGTTCTTCACCACCGTTTAAAATAATACTTAGCTTAGGATTTCCTGTAGGTATTGAGATGAATTGTATTACAAGGATAAAAATCGGTGCCCTTCTGTACAATGCAAGCCTTTTCTCTCTGTCATTACCACACAAAATATGCTGTGTTTCTAGTAGTAACTGAGACCTTGTAGATGCAAATATCTGGTGCATGTAAGAAACAGCAGAAATTGGGTCATCTTCAATTGTACACAGTTGCTAAAAGAGAAGGTAGTTATTTAAATGCAATTTTTTACTGGTTTGCTTCAAACTGCAGTATGTCACATCTGATATTTACAGTAGTTTATGTACTGAAAAAGGATGAGGTGAATTTAAGGTCAGGAGGAGTCTGTAAATGCTATTCCTGCTGTTCTCTGTAATCCTGCATGCATGTGTGGGGAATGGTCCAATTTTTTTTACACTTGTGTGTACTCACACTGGGCCCTACCTAAGTTGGTGCTGAGCACCTGCAGGCATTGGCAGATGCCAAACATCTTCCCCCAATCCATTCCTTCTCCACAGTAATTAGATAGCTGAAACCTTATAACCCTATCTTCTAGCCCAGCCACAGCTCTTACAATGATACAGTCAAGATTTGACTTCTGTGGCTCATTGCTGACCATTAATTTCTTCCTTGTTACAGAACACTTCATAAAGACTGGGAAGTCTGCAGATCTAGTAAGTTAGATACTTGGGGACAATAAACACATGATACACAATGCACACCTGCACCGGAAAGACAGCCTGGTGGTTATAATTAATCAATATCCCAAAGGTGACTGTGGTCTTCGGCCTTTAACATAATACACGGTTTCAGCCAAAGTCTGATCTCAATTACATGCACAGAAATCAAAACCAATTTCATTGTATTCTATGATGTTAACAAGACCAAAGTTCAGGCTTCAGTTTCTTTCCTTTTTTTTTTTTTTTTTTTTTTTTTTTTTTTTAATCCAAGAAATGATATTCCACCCAGTTTCTGATCCACAAAAATTCTGAGCTGGGGGCATACAGAGACATACACAATGAAATATGATAATTTGGCAACATTTAAAGTATGTCTGCTGAAACTTAAAGCAGGATAATATAGACATGGTCAGACATATAGACAATACATGAAAATAGGAGGGAGGAAAAAAAAAATTAAACCAAAGGCCTTGAAGAAAATAAAAATGCTATAATCCAAAAGGCTCACCTTTTCACCTTCATGACTAGTATATCTTCTATTTTTAACAGAGTTTTAAACAAATGTGGCTTGGGCAGCAAGAGATTTGAGCCTTATTGACAGGACACTGATGAGCATGATGCGTATTTCCCCTTCTTAGGAAAAGTAACCTAAGGACCATTATAATCCTTCCATATATTTTAAAGCTCGGGAACCCAATTCTCTTAGAGATGTCCATCCAATCCTTTGTGACTGGTCTCTGTGCATCTGCCATGTGTGCCAGGTCTGCAGCAGGCTGTGGACACCTGACAAGGCTGTCAGGGAGACGTGCACACAATGGAAATCACTCCTGTCACCATGTGCATTACTCAGTGACCGGGGCAGCCGAGTGGCGACACGGTGGTGGCAATTCTGGGCACGGGAAGCTGCCACTAAGCCAATAAGTGTCTCTGCGCAGCCTGTGGGTGGTACACAGCAGGGAGGAGCGATGCGGGAAAGGGCTGAAAGCTGCTGACAGTTCCCATGTTCCACTCAGCAACTCCCAAATGTGCTCCTTCTCCCACCTACCTCTCACCTGTTTCTCCAGGTCGAAGCACGCCAGCCGAGATGCACCCTCGCAGGCACAGGGCTCCTGCCTGCAAGCTGAGGGTCTAAGTAATGCTAAGCACTGGGGAGAGGGTGGTGCTGTGCCCAACGCTTAGTGGGTGGCCTCGCCTCTGAGCTGTTTTCATCAAACCCAGATGGTGATGGTGTGCCAGAGTGGTGGTGCGTTTCTTCCACGTGGGTCTGTGTCTGAAGGCTGGGCCCCAAGGCTAGGGAGTCACAGACCACGAGTAGCACTGTGACACAGTGCGGAGACTTGCTTGTCAGACTGCGGTCTCTTCCCATGACAGTCTGTCAGACAGTCTGACTTAGAAAGGAAATTATCTTCATCTCTTTCACTGGCAGTGCCTCAGCTCTTGTCAAAGCCAGCAGAAGCAACCTGTTAAGGTTCCAGGTGTTGCTTCTGGGAACAAATCTAAACTTAAAAAATCATGAGCCCTCTCCAGGTACAGCCTGGTCAGAAGGCAGACAGTGACATCCTCTGAGTCCCATGTGTGACTGGGGCTGTGACTGGGCCTGAGAAAGCACATTCTGTGGGGTTTACATCCTTCTTCTTTCCTTTTAATGTTTTTTTTTAATTAAAAAAGCAAAATAGGAAACAACCCCAAAAACATAATTAGAGCCAAAAAAGCAGATATGTATGGTATATTCTGGTAAGTATACCAGAAAGCTAAGTATTTAAACTTTAAGAAAAAAATGTGCAGCATGTCAGGTGAGCATGTTTATAGCATCCTCTGAATTCTTCTCATACAGCATAAGGATTGTGGCACGTGGTGCTTTGAGAAATTATTGAAGGATTCATTCTTGAGCAGGAAGCACTGGGAGTCAGGAGGAATGCTGGGAATGAACTATCATCTCCTTCATACATTGCTGATCAGTGGTGTGTGCATCTTTCACTCCAGACATATAGCAGGTATTAGATAAATATTGCTGAGGAATAAAAGACCTGGCATTGAGCAGGTTGCTCAACAGATTCCTCAAGCAACAGTACTACTATGAGCAGAAGCAACAGGTTCTGTTTTCCATAATCCCTCTTTGGAAATGCATTTGCAAAGAACCGTTTCTCACCAGCATTACAGAAAATGCCAAAGATTAGTCATCTGGCCTATCTGCATCTGACTTATTCTAGAACTGGTGAGCAACATTAAGTATTAACGTCTACATTGTCTGCGATAGTTCAGATCAGGCTTTCGGCATACTTCAGGATCCTAGCAAACCACTGGGTCAGGGTCCATTTCTTGTAGGTTAGAGTGAGCACAGGAAAACAGGACTGAACTGTAACACTCCAGCAATCAGTTTCACCAGCTTTAGAGTAGTGGTAATGAGCCCTGCCTGGCAAAAGCTGTAAGCCTGAACTAATGACTGGTTTTTAAAGTACTTGGAGAGCTCTGAAGAGAAGGTGCAGTGCTAGTGCAAAGTATTAGTCTCATTAGAGTCTGTCAGATGCCTTAGCAGTCTGTGTGGAGTTCTCAGTGGCTCTCCAGCACTTCTGGTTCCTAATTTCACCCTGGGGGACTCTCCAGTTACTTCAGTACCCAGAAGCCTGGAAGAAAACTTCAATATATTTCTCAGTACATTTCTCTGAGCATATACAGATAATCTGACACTTTAAGAGAATAGTTCATGGCTAATAACATCTTCTTTCAATATATCCTTTGTACCCTTCCTTTTACCATAAACTCTTTGCTTGAGTCTTTGTTTGAATGTTTAGAAGTAAAACATTCTAGTCCATTCTCAAATATTCTCACTCCTCTCTAAACAGTACATTTATATATAAAAAAGCTGGAAATCAGTGTTAGCCACTAGGAGACGTGATCTTGAAGTCATACTGCAGAAGGAGGCTGATTAATTGCAGATAGAGCAAACCTTTTGAAACTTTAACCATATGAGAATATTTACTTCATGTTGACTCATATGTAAAACATGCTTAGAACAGCACTTTAGGAGACATTTCTGGTCAAAGCTCATTCTTTCAATGTACAGAAGTAAAGAAAATATCTGAGGTGTGTTTCTAGATGCAATCTGGTCTCAGCAGCTACAAGACACTGTTCAATCTGAGATGAATGTAATAGTACTTGGTAAATTCCAAAGACACAAGAAGGATCCAGAGATGGAAAGAATGCCAGACTCTCACATGTGGAATTTGCATTATTTTACTGAATAAAATCACCTTCAGTGTTGAGGCTTTTTCCATGCAAGTCAGATCTATGAAAGTCTAAATCATAATGCTATTGGATTACAAGAATTCAACGATTTCAAATTACGAGAAGTGCTTATATTGCCACCTGCTGGGCTTCATTGCTTCACGAGCACACAAGGCAGCTCAGCAAGCAGTTTTTCAAATGCCTATTGCAGATACAGGGTTGCTAATAATTTAAAGTTGAATGAACAGAGAAATTCACAGAGAAGAAACCAAAAACCAAACAAACAAAAGAAACCCCTATCAGTGTGAATGTGCTTGTGGTTCCAACAGACTACTTCTCACTAATACTCAAACCCCTCTTCAGAAAACAAACTCTACAAACTGGTTTTTGTTAAAATGCAAATAAATCTATGTTTAAGGTCCATGTTTTGTCACTCTTACTACATATGAAAGTACCTGTTTACAAGACAGGACAAAATTATATCTGACATACTGAATAGGAGGGCTGTTTTGCTACAGTGTGGTATCTAATAGGACAGAGTAGCAATAAGTATTTGAACCCTTTTTAAGAGAATAATTTGCATCTCTTCTATGCTGAATGTTTTAGTCACTTGTGTTGTTGGACAAATACTGTGGAGTGCTGTGTCTACTACTGTGAGACTACATCAGTTTCCAGCTGTAATCACCTGTGTCAATGCAGCCACCATTTAGTTTTGTTCTATGCAATGTAGTTCATCTGCAAGAAGATGTAGCATAATTGCTGTAAGATGTGAGTGATGGCCCAATTGGGTGTCGAGTATGCAGCAAGCAAAGGGCTTACTGAACAACACCTTTTCTCTCTTTAGATTTAAAAAAATCAAGAGAATGGGAACTAGTAGAAAACTGCTGCACATGAGACTTTGCCATTAAAGTGCCATTTCTTAAAAAACAAGTGAAATTAAATCAAAGAACACAATACATTTGGGGGATTTTTGCGTCTAAACATTCTTTGGATGAAATAAAAAGTGAGGTGGGAAAAATACTTTCAAAAATTCAAAGTCAAAGTTGTGATTTGGCCTTCTACTTTTACTCCTAAACAGATTTTGGTCTCTTGATGACTATGCTATTGAATCAGGACAATCCGATTCCTAAAAGCAGCAGAAGACTCAACCCTAGAAATGCTTAGTTTTCATCTGTGTAATTGCTTTACTCTTTCCACTTCCAGGTCACAGGATTTATGGCTGTTTAATCAAGTTTTTCCTGGAAAAACATTTAATTGAAAAAGATGCTTCACATGTATGTTTGACATTCATCAAAGGATTCTAACCCTCTATTTCTGTTAGACTTTAGGTGATGCACTCTGAGAATGAGTGGAAATGCCTGGGGTTTTTTTAAGGCGGTTCAGCCAGGTGAAGTTCAGAGCAAGGGACATCTTGCTGTAAAATCTGTCCACAAATAGCATGTGTTAGCCTATTTGGACCATCATGGCATCATTAGAATGCTTTCAAGGACAGTTGGTGAATTGAACTTAGCTGGACTTTTAAATGCAGTGCTGCAGACTGTAGCATGGCAGCATGGTTGGACAGCTTCAGTTACAGCTTGTCCTCTCAGAAAGGCAAAAACTTCCTCCGTGACCCAAGCAGAACAGATCAGAAACATCTGTATTACCACCATGTGGAAAAGCACTGGGTATGTACTATGACTCTGCTCTCAACAGCTGGTATCCTTTTCCTGCTCTTTACTCATGACAAACATCTTGCTTGCACTGGAGACTGCCACTCCCAATACCAGCTAAGCTGGGTTTTCATAGTAGTTTTCACTAATGAGAGGACTGAAACTTTGACACACCTTCATGCCAATGTTTTCCATTAATAATATCTCTAAATTGTACTAGGATTATACTGCAGCTTCTGGATGACAAAAGAATAGCTACTTCATATGGCTGTTTAAAACTAATTACCCGTATCAGTGTAATTTTACTGTACAGAATTTTATTACATTACATTATTTAAATAAATGCAAACACATTATGAAAATAAATTTGAAAAGAAAATACAGAAATCTACCTCATATGTGAGCCAACCAAGTCACCAGCAAAAAAAAAAATCTACAAAGAGAGTTGTTGTAAACAGATTTTGCACATTAATTAAAAAAAAAAAAAAAAAAAAAAAAAAAGAGGATCAAAATTGGGAAAAA
>VWZN01000977.1:39580-66716 GCA_013396955.1 Regulus satrapa
AAGGAGACTGAAATTGTGGATAATAGAGACAGATAGAGGCTATAAACTGGACTAAAGACACTCTCAAGAAACAGAAAATGCAGGAAAAAGGGCTGCGTTTTATAAAACTTTGACTTCAAACAACTGAGTTCATCTTTCCATTTATTTCAGGCTGGATTTCTGGAACTGTGTTGTAAAGAAGTGCCAGCTATTAAGGGTCAGAGTTGTCCTCCCTGATCTTTTTTGGAATATTGAAACTCCTAGGCTTGCCTGGAACATGCTGACATTTAATGTGCCCCTAGACTAGGAAGTTAGTCTGGAGTCACTGCCCAAGGACCTTGGGACTTAGGTTACCAACTCCCCTTTTCCACAGACAAATTTCCCCTCAGAATAGCAGCCTACTAATATCTGAGAGGATCACATTCAGGAAAAAAAAAAAAATCAAACTATATATCTGATAAGAATCAGAAATTTTTGCTTAGTTCTAATAAAAAACCTCCTAGACATTCATACCACAATTATATAATTGCTGGAATTCTACTGGATAGAAGCTTTCTTTATTCTTCAGACTTAGAAATACTATGCTGCCTAACATTATACTTGTCCTGTATTCATCATCAAGCACCTTCTTCAGATCCTTCCTAACTTGTGACAAACTTTTGCACAAGCCAACAGCTCATTCCATCATTTAGACAGCGTACTGCTCTCTAGTTAAACACAACTGGATCTCTTGAGATATGTAGGCACATAGCTCCTTTTACTACAGATGCTCAGGAGAAAGGTCTCTTACCTCCTCTGAAAAGAAACTGCCTGTCCAGACCACTTCATACCATTGTCACATTTCTGACAACTCTCTATTCTCTCTGGCATTCAAGTCAGCTTCAGAAACCAAACTGAATGGGAAACACTAGAGCACCTGCTGTTATTTTCCAAAGAGTTTTACAAAAGAGCCAAGACAAGCTGATATAGGTGTCCTCCCTTGTCTATTCAGAAGTCTAAATTTTGTTAAACCTGATATTTTGGAAGTTGTGCTGGATATTTTTAGTGCCACATTAATGAAGAATTTTGTATCTAGTCTGTTATGTTACCTACATAAGATGAAATTTGTAAAATGTTCTTGGGATCCTGGGCATGTCACAGTTAAGTATGCAAAAGTGGAATTCTGTGCATGCTCACTTCTACCCTTGTTCTTCATGAAAATTCAGAGGTGAAATATGGCATGCATGACAGCCTCTCTATCTTGTCTTTGAGAAGCTGGATAGACTGAGCCTCTTTATTCTTGTAGCCACAACTATGTTTTTCAAGATGCATACTCCTCTTACATCTTATCTTCCAAGTGATATAATGTAAATATTTAATGTTAAGGGATTAAAAACCCTGTATGGGGCTCTGTTGTATGATTTGAATGCATCCAGATTACAGCTTTGTAACATGGAATGCAGCATGTGATCCCTGTTCCTGACTGGCTTCTTCTACACTGCACATATTTTGCACCCTCATGACAAAACATTGAGAAGTTTAACTATTCTCCAAGAGGTATTCAGAGAGGATATCTCCGTCCAAATGCATCAAATAAGCCTAAATGGTAGAGTAGGGGACATGGGGCAGAAAACAACTACAGGGAAAGCTATAGTGGCTAACAAACCACCATTTGTTACAAGGAGGGAGTAGACTGGAGAAAGAGGTCTTGGAAATCTGCTTTTATCACAAACTGTATCGGGCAGAGTCCTTATTTTACATCTTTCCAGCCTTTAAACCTGGTATAAATAGACAGCAGTAAGTATGACTTGTTTTGAATTGGATGAATTACAACAATAAGGTGTGAAACCAACCCGAAAGTGCCAGTTTCCTAACTATTTAGATTTACAAGTCCTATGAGCTAACGTAGGTAAATCTTTTTTCCCTTTAAGGTGCCAGAGAAAGCAAGGAAGGCAAAACACTTAATTGTTTTGAAATCAATCTCTTCTTTCTNATTTTCTAACTTCAAAATCTCGAATTCCTATCCCAGAGATATCACTAGTTGCTTGCAATGTTTTTCTTAGACTTCTGCAAACTGTTTTCGGTCCTGAAAATTATGTCAATTATTGTATTTCATTATGTTGAGGAAGAATATTAGAGTCCAGTTCTACTGGCTATACTGTAATACAAGGCTGGCCTAAATCTATTCATATTAGACCTATGCCTATGCATAATTTAAAAAAAATGTTGTTTGCAAAAAATATGCCATAGACAATCTACTGAAAATCTCAGTAAATCGATTGTAAGTTCTGGGTTTCTTACTTGTCAATTTGACTAGCAACAGATTCCTGATTGGAAATTATTCAGTTGTTTTCTTCTGGAAAGAAGTCTCTTTAATCTAGATGCATACAGGCTATCAGGGAGGCACTTAATGTTCTTTTGAGAAGTAAAACAGCCTCGCCTCCTGGAGTCTCACTTGTCAGGTACAATTTCCTGCTCTGTTGTCAACTCTTTCTTCTCAACTCTATGAAAAATATAAATTTTTGTCTTCAACTGAAAATGACAGAAGTTTTTTATAAGAAATATATATTTAGGAGGAGTACCTAATCCTTGCATGCTCTAGAGTCAATAATACTCTGTGTATGTCAGTTATGATATTGACCAAGGAATAAATAGTAACAGCACACAAGAATTTAGACAGCCACTCAGGAAACTTCTTGGAGGGTTTTCCAGGCTTGCAGGTTTTGTTTTCCAGTGGACTTCACACTCCTGTTGAATCCTGCTTTTGCACAATCTTACCATGTTGCTGAAGGTGGCATGACTCCAGATACAGCAAACTCATTTGTACCCAAAGTAGTTGACACAGTTCAGTAATACAGGATTCAGAAGCCTTATCCCCACTGAAAGTGAAGCAAAACTAATCACAGGACCCTCAAAGACAATATTAATTCATACAAAAGACTACCTAGAAATCCTTCTTCATGGACAGGGTAATAAAACCAAAATTCTCAACCATGAAATTCAATTATTAAGCAAATAGAGGCTTTGAAAGCTTGTCTGTTATCATAAAAAAGCTTCACAGTCTGATTTGATTAAGACACTTACACGTATCAGCATCTGATCATCCTGTACGTCCTATTACAGTAGGATTTGTTTCAGTGAGTACAGGATCAAAACTCATGTTTACAAATCCTGGACTAAAGCTTAAGCACTCAAATTGTCAGTAGTCAATACTGAAAACATAATTTCTACATGGTGCTATACGCTTTCTAGGTCTGTGGCCTGCAAAGAGAATTCACAGATCCATATAAGTGCTCATTGTCTTTAATTAGCAACTGACATTACATTTACAAATGTTTTTGCTCCTCAAGTTGAGGTCTATTAATTCCTAGTAGTCCTTAAGAAAAAGGGTCTATTAAATGGTCTTGTTCAGGCCTACTGGGCATTTTTAACTACTACCCTTGAACTACTACACTTTGAAGTTTGTATGGTAACTGTGACCTTCCCAACTCAATAAATTATAATTATTTACATATAATACTTAACTACAGTCATGGGTTATTTCATTAATGCCCAATTTTTCAAGTCTGCAGTTAAACTCTTCTAGCTTGGCTATGATCTTATTTGCTTTTATAAAATGCCTAATTTTTTATTTTAAACTGGGAACTTCAAATGGTTCAACTAAAACATAAGTCATGGCTTTTATTTATGATCAGAAAGCATATGCTCATTTGTTTAATGGGATTGAACATTGCTTGTCAATCCATGCCCTTACTTTCTGTATATTTTGTCCAGGAATAATTTTAGCTACTATCAGCACAATTGTGGGAAACTAGATGAAATGTCACTGGTTTTGAAGTACCAGAAGATATTTTTCAGCTCTTTAAATGTGCTGTGGCAGTAAGAAACATGGGATTCAGCTGGAAATAACATTTAGCCAACAGTGGATGAGATAAGGTTAAACGACAAACCACTAAAGTACAGAAACAAAGGAAGCAAAGTAGCTCAATTTCTCATTTCCTTTTCCTCTCCTGCAAAAAAAATCAAAATGATACATGCCAAGCAATAATGAGAAATGCTCATAAGGCCCCATTTTAACTCTGCTGAGAGCAAACCATGAAGGCACTCGCAGTGCTTCCCCCAGTAAAATAAGATTTGCTTTGAACTCATCATCATCATTGTCACACACACCAGAGCTGGTGAGCTCAGAAGAAAAGCTTGTGAGAGTAGCCTTGGGATGTGAGTGATAGTCTGAAACGGAATAATATACACTCCTATGTCAGTGATTTTTATATATCAACATATTTTGGAAGTTATTGTTCCCATGAAGTTGTGGAGGGAAGTGAGTGCTGCCACTCTTGAGATCTCTCTGAGGGCTGTTTGCTCCAGCTGAGCTTCTGCATGCTCTGATCTCACCATCAGCCCTCACAGCCCTGTGCTGAATTGACTCCTTGAGCGGTAAGGCACAGCATTTCTCAAATCCCATAATAAATTCAGAACTCAGCAGCAATCACCTACTAGCAGAGACAGCTCTTAATTTGCCAGATCCTCATTTCCCTTTTTAAAGGATGATGTGGAAAACATACTCTATGCTTATGGCTTTAGGAGTTCCCATATAATGGTATTTCTTGGTAAGACATAATGTACACTTAATGCTGGTACTTTTTTATTGTTCATAAACATTCAGCTCATCAGACAGGTTTTACTGCTTTTGGGGAAAAAAATCCAGAAACCAAAAAATACACAAGTGTAGAGCTGACAATGAAACACAGAAAAAGTTTCCTGGGTGAAATCTCTGACAGATTTTTAAAATCATCAAGACAATAAGTCAAACTTTCAGAATGACACAGGGACTCCAATATGTGAATCCCACAAAGAGTCAGAGCTAAATTTTTAATGCCCAACACTGTGGTGATCTGCAAAGGCTTAATTTCTTTAAAATGTGTTTTTGCTCTTGAAGTGGAAGTAGTGAATCTTGATGACCCAACGAGGCAGATGTAGCCAAAAAATGCTTATGGTGTCTAAGAAAAGGGAGTATTCTAAGGAGACAAAGAGGGGACCCAAAGGTGAGATTGTATGACATCCGTGATCTTTCAATTACCAAACCACTTGTCAGTGGACCAGCACTTGGTGTGACTTAGAACAGCCTCAGGGGCTCACAGCATATATTGCCAGCCAGCAGCTCCTAGGAGCCAGTCTAGCAGTCACAAACTAGTGCCCCTGTTCCTCTGTCCTCAGGCCACACGCCTTCTCCCAGCCAAAAGGAGGAGGGGTGGCACTGGTCCAGCTCCAACAGCACCTCCTCTTATGCTGGAGACACTAAGAAAAGATCTGCAGGGTTTACACAGCTTTGTTCTGTAGAACAGAAACTGAACCTTTGACTCCTGAAGATATCTATCTTCAGACTATACAATCCTCATTCCAAAGATGAAAGGGCTGCTGAGGTACCATTGATTGTTTTGGAAATTATTTTTACCAAAGAATGCGGGTACTTCTCCAGTCTGAATTAGCAGCCCGCCAGGGCTGGAGCCAGCAGCATTTCTCTAATAACAGAACAAAGATATTACTTCTTGTTTCACTTACTCCACAAATCACACAGCTTGATTACTTGGAAAAGAAAAGTCGTTGGTACCCATATTTCATTTTAGTGCGTATGAAAGCATTCACTTCCTCTGATTTGTAAGTACAAGAATAAGTGTGAATGCTCTGAGAAAGTCACATCAATCACATAATACATAACAGACAGCTCTAGGCCTTAAGCCCATACATGAGGTACAGTTTCTTTCATGATATCAGGAAGCTTAGATTGCTAGTTCACAACTTGTACTGGATTTTGTCATACCTTTTGAATAACCTCACCACTTAATAAAATGCTTCAGAGTTAGTAAAATAATAATTGCTCTCTGCTGTACCTTGTAAAAGGGAGTATTACTTCCTTCATGTGTTTAGCCTATTCCTATACTGATGTGTTTTGGCACTCATTCCTCCACATAATGTAACAGCATTTTTCAAAATAGTACCTTCAAACACCTTCCCATGGCTTTCTTGTATAATACCCACCCTTCCAGCCAGCACTGGCTCTCTTTTATGGCCACATTTGGTACAGAGGGCTGGGTGGTATTTTATGACAGCCATCTGGCACATCATGCTTGTTTTGTCTTGACATTATAATGTTTTCTTTTACGAAGTTCACGACCAAGATGCGCTTCCCTGACTTATAAATTTTTTGGCATCATCAGTTTACTGAGCTGAGAATAAATCACATGGTCAGTATCATTCTTAAGCAAAAAGAGGGCATTTCTGTGTGTTTTTTAAAACCAGCCTGTGTCTGCTTCTAGCACATGACTGGATCCCTTTACATGGGAGGGTTTCACTTGCAGCAGTCAAGGGCTTCCTGAGATGCAGTTACACAAGGATGAGAACACTGGAATGCTCCAGACAAAAAAATACCCCATGAAAAACCCAAGCAAAAATGAACAAACTTAAAGGAGCTACTTGGTTTCTCTGATTAGCCAAGTTCAGCTAAAGGTCCTTACACTAACCAGAGATTCTTTGAAAAAGGAGAAGCAAAATTTTCAAAGAACTCATTTTTTGTATTTGACTTTACACTTTAGTAGCAACTGCTGACTTTTTCTCTGGAGAGTTTTGGAGCACATAATATCATTACACAATAAAGTTTTGGTGGCCATGCCTCTCCAGATGAATTTTATTTCACTCATGGTTTGTCTGAAAGGTATGGGTGCACGTGCGTGTATTCATGTGCGCGCACACACGAACACACACACACACACACAAACACGCACTTTATTTAGTTTAGGATAAAGCTAGGTGTCTGTGTCTGTCTGTGTATGTGTGAGCAGACGTGCATTCGTGTGCATGTGTGTTACACCCACTTCACTTTGCAGGTTTCGGTTTACAGGACCTCTGGTGGACGATCAGTCTGTCTGGAAGGAAAGTACGCCCACAAATATCACATGGAACTAGCTGGGCTTGGGCGCTGGTCCAGGCAGCCTCATTTAAAGCATCAAGATCATAGAAACCTTTGGCTGGAAAATTAGAAAAAGAAAGTATCAGCTTTCATTCTGGAGACCCACATTCAACTCTTTATGGAAAATATTTTCAGGAAATACCTGTTGACTGAGCCTTTCAGTTTAACCAAACCATATTGCTTTTGCAAATGAAAAAGAAAAAAAAAGAAGCAAAAGAGTAAAAAACATATAAAAACACTCTGGTTTTTGTCCCAGGGGTTGAATTAAATTAACTTCAAACTGAATATTTTGTATTGTATGAGAGTACAGAAGAAAACATCATGCTGTGTGTTATGATCTGCATTCTCAGCTAATTATTAACATCTTTCCATACATACTATTATCAGAAAATTCACTTTTTGGCTTTGCTTCAAGCTCTGTTTAACAACCATGTGTTATCTGACCATGGCTATGGGTGGGAGCATATCGTACTTGAGAATATGCTCTTTGTACTGCTCTGGACAAGGGGCCCAACTTTCCTCCTGTTGGAATCTATGTTAAAGTTATACTAAAAAGTGGAGTAAATCTTAGATAAGCCTAAACCCTTACAGACAAAACCTACAGTACGTTTAAGCCAGAACTTCCTGTGAGGTCATTGCACTGAGGCATCTATTGTCATCTAAACACTAATCCAGCCTTACCCTCAGTTATTTTCCATTGCGGGAAGAATGACTGCTCTGAAAACTCAGGAGCAGGATTCTTCAAACACTCCAATGTGTTTTCAAGATTTAATTTGGATAAAAACAAAATCTTGTTTATTTTCATCTTGAAATGGACTTTCCTTCTGAAATGGATTTTCACACAGTGTTGTCTCAAACTGATTTGCAAAAAGGCCAGGCAGGTTGCTTAATACCTGGATTTAGATCTTAAGGATTTTCATTTGAAGTGGATGCAGAAAAAAATCCACATGGCTCAAATTGTAGACGTATTTGCTTTACCCTTTTTATTCAGTATGACAATATAGAGAAAGGTTTTTAAATCTGTTTTTTTTTCTTTGAACTGTTAGCAGTGGACAATTTTTAAAAGAAAAGGATTTGTGCATTTAAAAATATTCCATGGTTTCTGTCATTGGCACATGATAGAGCTCTTCATTAAAGGCCCATACAATTTTAATATGATTCATATCCAACGGTTCACATAACCACAATAAGCCTTAGATCTCTTAATATGCCTGTTCCTAATGTTCTTTTTGTTAGAAGAGCAACCAAGTAGTGTTTCTTTTCTTGGCTGAGACAAATATCCCCTTTGCTTGCAGGAAATGAATGTGTATTTTCTGTACTTTGGAAAGTTTATGGAATATTAAAAAAAAGAAAAAAAAAAAAGAGAGGGAGAAGGAGAGATGACTTTCTCCTTGCAGACATGTGTTAGGCATTCCACAAACAAAACACTGTGTAATGAGGGCAGTGCTTGTCTTCCCATGACACTTGAGTTTTCAGAAAAAGATTTATGTAAGTTATAAAAAGTTTTATGTAAGCAGTTAGTATTTCTGAGCTTTTTTTGAACATTGTCTATTTCATTCAACAACAGGGGTAATCCCTCCCCACTGAGCTGAGAAACTGTGAGACAGGCAGTACATGCATGTGATCTGAAGGTCAGTTATAGCATTTACCACATGATCAAGAGTAAGTCTTATGGAAAAAGAGCAACACTCAAGATTATTTTCTCAAGGCCAGGAGCATGAGGCAGCTGAGGGGGAACAACAATTTTAGCTCAAGCTACAGAACTGATCAGGCTTGCATCAGCAGGCATTTAGGGACAGATGCTGGAAGCAGGTCAGTATCCCCAGAGGAACCATGGGCACACAACACCTTACAGGAGATGCCAGGCGCCTGATATGACTCATTGAGTAAATGAGACAACTTTCTGATTCATATCTGGGAGCCTTCTGCTAGATTGTTTTCTCAAAGAGTGGTTGTCTTTCTGCTTCCACTCCTTCAAAATAAGAATAGTGTATTTCAAAATAACCTGATTTGCCTTTTTGCATCCTCCTCTTCCACATGGAATTCTCATTTTCTCCATCTGTTTTACCACACAATGTGTAATAATTAAAAAGTTCTTAACATCTAAAAAAGCAAATACAATGAAAATTTCTTTTGAACACATCTTTTACTGCAGATTCAACTATGCCACTTGGCATCTGTTAACCAAGTTCCAATTTTATATTATTTGAACTTTGATTATTATTTTGAACATCTGGTTAGTGTTCTCAGAGATCCTGTTCTCTTCTGCATGTCTTCTGAGGACATATTTCTTTGTACTGCTGTAAACTGATCTAGTGTATGACTCTTTCACAAGTGAGTTGTAGGAGACTTTGTCTACTTTTCCAGACATTATGGGAAGCTGAGGGAAATTGTGGGGAATATAAAAAAAACTGTGTGTGAATTAAATGCCTGTGAGGAAGTGGTCCAAACTTGGCCCAGAGTAGCTCAGACCAGCTGGCAGGGCCAGGGAAAGCATCCAGCAGGAAAGGTGAAATAACTTTATGTGGGAATAGAAAAGTCCTGGGAACAGCTTCCAGGCAAAGCAGGGATAGGAATTGCTTTTTATCCTACAGTGAATATACGACCCTGGAATACATAGGACAGTCCACCTCTGTGGGTGCTGGGGATCATTAGTGTTCATTGATTTGAAGAAGCGGAATCTTAGAAAACAGAACCCACAGCACAAACTTGTAAAATTGGCAAAAAGAAATTGTTTACTTTATCCCACATATATTTTTTCTCACTGTGTTTATAGTACACTGCCTCACAATGAAAGCTTCTCAGACTTGTAAATAAAAAGGGATCAATAACATCTATGGCCTGTTGACTGTAGAGGAATCTGGCTGCAGTATCTACACCTATTTTGCCTTAGGCTATTTTATTTTAATGATTCTGTGTCATGTCTGCACATTATTCTTGGATGTTTTTGCTCATTTTAAGACATTCCTGTCTACAGTGTTAAAAGAATTCAAAAAGTAGTAACGTAGCTGTGAAGCAGGTTAGCAATCTACTTGTGTTTTGATTCACGACACATTGGCAGATAGAAGGGAATGTCCCAAAAGACATGTTACACAGATAATGACTGCTTTTACTTTCAAGACCTTGCTTTAAGGTCTTGCTTCACAGAAGGAAAGCTTAAAACAAGGTCTTGGAAATAAACTGGAGAACAAAGTACTTGCAAACTGTTTACTATTGCTTTAAAATATCTTTTTAAAATTCCTCCCACTTTTCTGCTCATCTCTCTTAATTTGGTGTTGCTTACCTTGCACAGTTCTGACTTCAGGTTTTTTGGGTTCTGGCCTTCTCAAGTGCTTGGGGAGGTTGTCATTCTCCTGGTGCCATTTCTTCAGGCATTGTGGCTCATGTATACTAATAGATTTTGTTCCATACTCACGGCCACATATGTAGCAAATCACTGTTGGTGGCCGTCTTACCACTTTTGCCTGCAAATAACAACATCAAAGAAGAAATCTTGTTTTCAATATTAATTTTTAATCAGAATGACTTTGTATGAAAACAGTCATGCAGATAAGGAACCTGAAATCTGTGTAACTGTTTGGAATCGGTCCTGAGGCTTTTAAGAGCTACTGCCTCATTAACTGGGCACCTGGAACAGGCACATTTCTTCTGCAGATGCTGGGCTGAAAATTCATGTGTGTGACTAATCAATACTTAGCTGTGCTAACTTTCATTTCTCTCATTTTCATACCTTCAAATTCATGAAAATTCTAAGTCTTCACTTGCAGAAACAGCACCTCTGCTTTATCAGGCTGCAATGCAGCATCTACCTTAAATGGCTGAAGCCGTATTTTACTTACCAAGCAGAAGTAGAAGGGAAAGAAGCCACAAAAGCTTCATCAGCTGCATTCTTGATGTACAGTAACAGAAAGACTCCATCTTTCATCAGAACACAGCTCGAAGCACAGTGTCCAGCCTTAGTAACTCTGTTAAGCTGGACAGTGAGGACAGCTCTTCCAAGAGGTGAATGTGGTTCTTTACCCCACTTTTGCCATGGATCAGTTAGCTGGTAGAATTCTTGACCATCATAGATTAAAACAAATCCAGGATATTTCAGTATGAGGGGCAAGATGGGAACTTCTGTTTGTTTATCCCAAAGGCCTTAGTGTGAACTTTGCCAGTGACTGCAGCAAGGGTAGAACTGGACTCTAAGCAAGTCATTGTTTCCACACTGAAGATCTGCTTTTGTTCTCACAGAAAAACAGCTCAACAACAGAAGAAAAAGATTACTCAACCCCAAACCTCACAAATACATAATCTAGGGCTGAAAAATGTATAATTACTGTGGTATTGCAGATTATGGACTGTGCAGCAGTGTCCTTAGGCACGTCTTGGGCTAGGCGTGGTGTCAGTCCCAGCCGTGCTCCAGGAAGCAGGATAAAAACATGCCGTAGAGAAGGACTCTGAGGCACACAGATGGGTCTCACAACTGCCAGAACTTCCTACACTTCTGACTGCAGAATACCAGTAAGAGATGAGCTGTTCCCTGCCCTCCTCACAGCCAGCCACGCCAGACCAAATACGGGAAACCTTTCTCACTCAAACAGGAGTGGTGGGGGTTTCATTTCTTCCTCTGTTGCTGTGTAAGACAATGCATAACCTGTTCCCGTATTTATGACTCCTTCTGTCAGCCCATCAGTGTGTTCATGAAATTCTGGGCAGCTCTTCTCGTATTGATGTTACAGTCTGAAAATGTCATTAGTGAACAATCTGCATAAGATTGCCTTCCTGTATCACACATGTAATCTCACTTACATGAAAGTAATACTGCGCTATAAAGTATTTTTTCTGAGAAAAATTGGACTTCATCTGGAAAGTTCTCACAGTCCCTTAAAATATAACATCCAAAAATGGGCTCTCCATAGACATTTTCATCCTCTTGACTTCCAAATGGAATTTCCTTGCTATCTTTGATAACACAATATTCTATATAAGTGTATTTTCTAATATATATAAAAAATACAGGCTTCTTCTCCTATTCTTTAAATGAATACAGCAACAGCTGTTTTAAAAACACCTTCAAACATTTCATTATCAAGTTTCTTTGATATTCTTATTCTATATTTCTTTCCTTCAGGTCATGAGCTAGAACTTGTCTGACTTTGAAGTAAGGCTCTGGGTCCAGATACAAAGTCTTCCAAAGACACTATACATTTATTTGTAGGCTCTGGAGAGTTTTAGATAAGGATACTACAAGCTAATCTCCTGAGGTCAGAGAAGCCTTTTTAGTGGGCATGCCTGCTGTGGGTATGGTTACACTATTTTAGAAAGGGTTTCTTAGAAATGCTAGGTGTAAAATCACTGGGAACACACTTCCCCCACAAGTTCTCATTAGCTGGGTTCCTGCCATTCATTTAAATGGTTACTTATTGGCTGTGAACTAGGAAAGAACAATTTGATTTACATTCAGTTTGTAGGGATTCTTCATATACTAACAGAATGGGAAAAAGAAATCCTAGTACAAATGCAGAAATCTTTTCAAGTAGAAATGTCTGTCTTTTGCAATTTCCACAATTAAAAACAGTACAGAAACAAGAGGAGAAAACAAAATTAATTAAAAGGAATCAGGTCACTCTTAGGATAGAATTATTTTTATTCCAGAAAAATACTAAGATTGTTCCATCACCACACATACAATTATATATATGAATTCTTCTCTGCACACATGTTTAAAACCTGCAAGAGATTAGCCTAACAATTGGTAGTAACAGATTTTTCTTTTTTTAACTGGGGAATCCAAGATATGATAAGCTTTACTTGGAATTTCTACAGCTGATGATATTTACCCTTCATTTCTTTTTATTTTCAGTGTGCCTATCCCAAATGTCACATCTGGAGGCCTGCAGTTTGAAACTAAACTATTTTTGGAAACACCACAATTTTCCAACCCAAACTACTCACAGGCCAGTGGCTAGGCTGTCTGTTCACTGCTTTGTTTTTAACTTTCAAAAAGGGTTGTAGGGAAGGTCTGTTCCTGAGGATATGTGTTATTATAAAAATACCTACAAATACCTAACAGTGTAGTTAGGCTTTCCTCTGGTGTCTCAGTGTTTTCTTTTTTACTCCAAGACTGCTAACTATGTCTGCGTGACTATGAATGAAGTTATTTAGCTCAGAGGGCTATGCAACTATGTATTTTCAATAGACCTGACATTACTTAAGGTTAGCCCCAGGCTGCTGTTATGGTGTTACATGAGGTCAAATCCTTCCATACTGCACAAAGCTTTTTATTTCCTCTTAAGTACACACAATAAGACTGAATCCCAAACTCCCCTACATAAATATTTATCATCCAGGACTGCACACACCTCTTCCCTTCCTTTTTTTTTTTTTTAAATTATCAATGTATTTTAGTGGGAAGAGAAGGAGCATTCTGCTCTAGGACAGAGCTCTTGTCGTAGACTTAAATCGTCCAGGGATTAGAGGTTCAGGAAATGATTGGTACAAGGAGCAGCATTCTATTGCATGGAAGTAGCCCTTTCCACACATTCCTCTCTGCCAAGTAAAAGCCATTTTGCATAAGGATCACCAACAAGGTATAGCATGCTTCTCATGACTATCCAAAGCTGCACTGAACAGCCTACAACAAACTCAGGATCACATGCAAGGAAATTTCCTTGAACAGCAAGGTAATTCTGCAAGATGATGCATATAATTAGAAATATTAGTCCACTGGAAGCATGAAATATCCCATTTTGCTCCTGATCTGCTTTCTTTTTAGATTGAGTAAGTCAGTGTAATGAATATGGCTTTTATGTACAAGCAAAGGAAGGAAGCTCAGTCATTCCCAACAACAATATTCAGTAAGTTTAAGTCAATTCATCCATTCACTGTCCATTCTCACCTAACTTTCTATACTTGCAAATTTATTTATCAGTATTCTCCTAGGAAGGTTTTCAAAACCACTGCAATGAGGCAAAAACATCTCATCATTGACTTTCCACCTTCATTAGAATAATACTGTGCCTGAACAAGGTGCCATATGCCTTTATGCTAGAGCAAAATATAATATCAAAAATTCTTGCTACACAGGTTTTCAAGACTTACAGTGTGTTAAAATGCATTACAATTCAGCAGAGGAGAATCAGCGAGATCTTTATAGGTAGTTAACCAGATAAGAACAAAACAGCAGATGGCAGCACCATCTAATAGGCTTTTAAGATCAGCATTATCCAGTATCTATCAAAATACCCCATATAACAGCAAGTTATTGATGTTCACTTACATGTAGCACACATTTTTGTCTATGAAACAATAGAACACAGACTTTGTTATAGTGCAAGTCTGAGTTTCAGTAGCTGGAGACACCACTTCCATTGTTTGGGGTATCACAGTAGAATTCAAAGCAGAATTTCTGAGCTGATGTGACCCTTGAGAGTCTCTAAGTATAAGCTGTTGTTTTTACTCAGCCAGACATGATTAACTCAAATGTGATCAATGATTCTCAGAGCAAGGACAGGTACTGGAAGAGATAGCTGATCAGTCTCCATCTCTAAAGACATTTAATGTAGAACTGAAAAGAGTTTGTCAGTAATGATACTGGCCTAGTGATGCCACACTTGCTAAAGGGGAGTGAACTCCAGGGCATACAGGCAGAGGCATACAAGGAAAAGTGCTTGCAGTTGTAAAGTTAAAGTGTACTTTACTTGGTCTACCACTAAATCAATCAGAACTTTATTCTGAAAATTAGCTTTTTCATTTATGGCATCTTTTACTGCATAAATTTATTTGACAGTAGCACAACTTCTCTTAAATACTCTTTTAAAAGGGCTGAGTCTGCTTGATTAGGACTTAAAGCAAGTACTTAAAGAATTGACTGTCACAGTAAGTCTGTTAGATGAGACAGGGACTGCCCAAAACGCTTCCCAGCCAATATCAAAACAGTAGCCATTTCACTCCACTGCTACTAAAGCACTATTTTAAAACAGAATTAATAAGCAGCTGACTAGCTGGTAAGGTGAGCAAAATTAAAACCATACGCTAGAAAAAGAAGAAGACTTTAGAGGAGATAAAGACTTTGTCCCTGTTCATAACGAATCTGCAGTTATTCCATAAGCCTAATGCTCTTCCCCACCCTTCAATGTGTCGACCTTTCAAAATGTCCAACTGGAAATGAAGATCCTCTCACAGAGAATTTAAACCTACAAGAAAGTGGTTTCCTTTGGCAAATTCTAATAAGCTGTCTGCTAGTCCTGAAGAACCCCTTGGATCAAAGGGTATTTCTTTCAATCTTCCCATTCCATCTCTGCCTTTAATGCATAACTCTGCACTGAAGAACAGCTCTAAAAATAATATAGTAATAGACCTCAGAGAGGTAAAATCCATCATCCCTTCCTGAAAGTCATTGTTAATAATAAAGTCCCTCAAAGTCAATTACAAACTGCAAGCTGTACAGCCTCATTAGTTCTGCTGTAACTGATGAACTGTAACTGCTTGGAAGCAAATGAGGAAACCTGTTGTTCACACAGAAGGAAGAACAGATTTGAACAGATTTCATCTTGGCTCTGCCGAGCTCACAGAAGTAAAAAGTGGTAACAGTGTTGTTGTTCAACAAGTCAGCAGATGTGAGTGAATCCACAAAGGGAGCAGATACATTGTGCAAGAGGGTAACAGCTTTTACAGAGTCACTGTCAGTGCCAAACCACACTCTAAACTCGTTTTTGTTTTGGTTTTTTTTTTAAAGATGGTATCACAACTATAGAAAATTTCCCTCACCCTCTCATTTTTATCTGCAGAATTACGTGTGATAGATTAAACTTTCTGCTTCACACCCATGCCTTTCATTTAACAATCACCTTTAGAGCAATGACAGTTCTTTGGGAAAGAGCACATTGTAGTGTAAACAACATCACTTTTCCTACAGCTATAAATGCAGCTGAGCAGCACTTTGAAACTTTTTGTGGACTATGTAAAATTTGCTGATTAAAGACCTGAGGAGTGAATATTAATTAGCCAAAATATCTCAATTAATGGCCTCATATAACATAATAAAAATATGTCTCATGAAGTCTTTAGTCTCATGTGAGCTAAGGTAATGCTATTATCTTAATTTTATTCAGTAGCTGGTAAACCAACAGGTTACATACTTTGCCCTCTAAAGCATCTTAAGAAATGCTCTGCATAGCATTGCATTCCTTTGGCACCTGAAAAAGCTAAATCCCATTTTCAAAAGTAATGTGGGAAATCAGGATTCCAACCTGCATTTGAAAAAAAAAAAAATTTTAAAAAATTGGGCCATTTAATTTGGACATTGGGCCTAAAATTAGACATCTATCTTACAAAACTCCTGGCCAAAAGACAGCTTGTGCAGAAACAAATGCAGAAAAAAATAACCCATTTTCCAAAACTCTGTGTAGCTTTTGGATAATGTGAATCAGCTTCTTTATTCTTGGATCCTGAATCAAATTCAGTGGAAAAAAAAGTGCAGTCTTATTTGTTGTTGTTATACCCAGAACTGCTGCCTTTGAACATGCAGTCCTCAGTAAACTAATGTTGCATGCCAAGGTTAAGAATAACAGTAAAATATGAAAATCATGTTTTGAAGTGCTGGATGCTTGCAGGACAATGAAACATTGCATTTCATGTTAACTAAATAAAAATACCTAAATCTCGTAAAGCATATGACATCCAAATCCTACCTAAGCTGCTCAATAGAATCTCCAAGGGAACTATATCAAGCAATGGTCCCTCTTGGGTATATAACTCTTAAAGGACAACAGAGAACCCAACTACTCCCATTCAAAAGGAAAATCAAAATAAATAGGAATAAGTAGTTTCCCTTATTCCCTTCACGGTATTTTCCTTTTCTCTATCCTCTATTTAGCAGAGAAACATTTGCATGGAACTAAAAGGTCTTTCTGAAGAAAAATAACTTTAAATTTGATGGCAGGCCAGTCTCCCCTGGAGTACCAAGCATCAAGATGAATCCACACCCTTTCATTCCACTCATACTTAGCAGTTTACCTGGTCTGATACAGTTGATGCAGCCCTGCTCATTCCTTGATGTCCCTTAGATGGATCAACACATGCTGAGCCAGTTCCAGATCTTGGTGCTTTCCCAGGTTTACTAGCAGTTGTGTTTGGTAGCCTCGCACCTCTGCTTCCTCCTTTGCAACACCTTTCGTGCACAGGGAGACGGTCAGGAAAAAAGGTTCTGCCACAGTTTCCACAGGGCAAGAGCTGGGCCTGAGCACTATAATAAGCTGCTTCATTTTCATCTGCAAATGTATAGGAACCAGAGCCAGTAAGGACCTCAGGTTTCTTGGGCTCTGGCCTTCTAAGGTGCTTTGGGAGTTGATTGTTCTCAATACGCCACCTCTCTAGGCACTTAGGTTCGTGTATAGCAATAGAATGTGACCCAAATTCTCTGCCACAGATATAGCATACCTTGAAAGGAGGTCTTCTTGGGAAGGCTGCTTGAGACATGTCTGAAGAATTTGACTGTTGTGATACTATTGCAGTGCCTGCTCACCTTTTCTGGGATCCAGCTTCTAGATATAATACTTTGAGAAAAATTCTAGGAAGATCTGGCACCAAGTAGGTAGTGAGACTTGTTCTAAAGGCAAAGTGTGAGAGAAACTAACAGGGGCTTCTTCAGCACTTGATAGAATACTAGAAGTTTTGTTCACATTCTTTTTCTTGACACGTATTTCCATGAAGGGCATCACATTTCAGGAAATTTCTCTCTCTCCTACACATGAAGAGCTTGGGAAAGTCTGTTATTCAGAATGATTCTACATCTTCTTAGTCCATTTTCATGGGTCCAAATATATTAGGGACTTCAAAGCTGGAACACTGAACCTAATGGCTGTTTCAGTAGAGAAAGGGGGTTTCTGTGTATTTTCCTTTTGTCTTTTGTCTTACACGACCCTGAAACAAATGAAATTAGTACAAATTAATAAATGTGTTCTCTATAGTTAAGGTTACCAACCACGGGTTTATCACAAGGCACAATTTATCTTACTGATCTGTTAATATTTTTAAATAGCAGATAAATAACATAAAATATATTCTTATCCATAGCGATCAGCTGAACAATGTAAATCTGAAATTCTGGTCCCAGAAGATATATAATCATGAAGGATATGAGAGAAGGTGGGTTTGCAGAAACTGAAGCTGATGACATGCAAGTGCTTTGGTGCAGAACCAATATGCTTTATTTTTCAGTTACTGACAGAACTGATACTTCTGGCAGTTTCCAATTTATAAGTCCTTGAAGTTGATATTTAAACATAATTTCGCTGTCTCCAGACATAGATAAGAAAAAGCCCCTCATAGAGACATGCCAGTCTACAAAGGGAAAGCCAGAAAGGAAAGTGCTCCCAGTCAGTCAATTGGTTGAAGGAGATTATTAGACCCCTTAATTCAGCACTTGTGAAGTAGTGTCTCAAACCCTCTGACCAGTCCGGATTCTCTCAATACAAGAGTGTTACTAAGAAACTGAGCAGGTTTTTTAATAAGGATTACTGAGGTACTTCAGCACCTGCTGGATGAGAGAGAAAGGGCATTGCATTTATTTAGTCTCCAGACAGTATTAAGTATGTTTCAATTTNAACAGAAAAAATTTGTGCTTCATCCCTTGCATTTTCATTTCTTAAAATATTTTGTGTTGGTCATCTAGAGATTAGAAAATATAATTCAGACCATACATACGTATGGCAGAGGCTTTTTTAAAGATGGTATCATAACTCTAGAAAAGTTCCCTCGCCCTCTCATTTTTATCTACAGAATTATGTGTGATAGATTAAACTTTCTGCTTCACACCCATGCCTTTCATTTAACAATCACCTTTAGAGCAATGACAGTTCTGTTTTAATTGCATGGGAAAATAAAAAAACAAAGTAGCACATTGCATAGATAGGTAACTGCCAAGGACAGTCTACTTTATCTGTAACAGAAGAAATATCTGGCTACAGTCATCTTGCCCTTACTGAATATTTCAGACTTTATTTCCATCCTTCCAAACCTGTAAGGGATTCCTAACACAAAAACATATCCACACTGGCCGTCTTGGAGTCTTGGTTCACTTCCTCTGCTGCAACCTCTGATGCAATCTGGATCTTTTCATTGCTTTTTTGCCATGTCACCACTGAAGACTCCGTTCCCACTCAACAGTCTTTTCACTCTCATCTGTCCCACCTCTGAGCCCACTGGCTGACTTTTACTATACCCAAGTGCAATGACACAGTTTTGTCATTACCTTTGAGATGACAAACTTAAATTTCTGAGAAGCAACTGACCTAATTCTAATCTTTTACAAATATTCTAGGGGGTATCTTAAGTGCAGGGAAACAGTCAAAAACAAGTTTGTCACCAGGTTCATGCGTGTAGTCATCCTTTTGCCAGGCACACAAAAATTTTTAGATTGCTTAAATACTCACAAAGCTGCATATTTCTGGGACACTTGGGATACTTTCTTATTTTACAAAAAATTCCTGTGAAGCTCGTATTTATTTGTAGGCAAACTGGAATATGTGAAGACCATCAGACCCAGCCTGTGATTTGTACTGTAACAAATCTCTGTGAGTAAGTATGTTGTAGTTAGCTGTTTAAAATAAGGTTCTTGAGGACCATTATATCTTGTGCATTCAAACCTAATCCAAAACTGTTTTAGATAACTGCAGTCTGCAGAAAAATAGGGTAAAGTATGTTGCTGTCATGTCTGAAACTATCAGGTGCATCAGGTGCATAAAATGTACATTGATGCTCACACAAAACTGTAGCACTGGAATTTTTAGTTCAGATACCAAAATAACAGGTTCAGCAGGATGTGAAATTTAAGTGTGCAATCTAGTATTTAGGCTACTGTACTGCAAGGCTGTTACAAAGACTGGGAGAGTTTCCAAGGAGGGTGGCCTGCTGGATGAATCCAAGTTGGGAAGTAGCCAAGCTCTTTAGGGGGATGAAGGGAATGGAGAGCCAGAGAAACATTAAAGGGTCATGAAGGCAGGGGAGATAAGGGTTATTGGCAGGTCACAGGAAGGGAGCATCAGCAAGTTCAGTAACATTTCAGGGAACTTCTGAACTTTCCAAGGTCCTATTTATGTCCTATTTATTGATTTATGTCAGAATGAAACTTTCTTGTACCTGAGAGGATTCTTAAAGCAACAGAGAACACAGAACTGCCTGCCATATGAAGAATGTTAGGTGACTAAATCTATCGTCATTAGGAATGAATCAGTCAATAAAAGATGCTATAAACAATCTATTAACAATATAACCTATTGTTGGATTTCCAAGCTTGCTATTGTAAATACTTCATAAGAGAATTATGCTTCCTTGTGGGGATTACACCATTTGGTCCACATTTATTCTTGCCAAGTTGACTGTTATTATTTGGAAACTTCCTATAAATTCAGTGTGAAATGAAAAGGCATAAGAACAGTTCAAACCTTCTCTCAAGCTTAACTGGTAAAGATGTGGAAGTAAATCAAGACTGGGATTTAATGATTAAAACCATATAACTTCTTTATTTTTTTCTTTTAAAAACGTTGTAACATGCTTTAATAAAGCAGGAAGGTACAGTTGATCATTGCATAAAGCTATGGGAAAACATTTATCTCCTCTGAAATTCCACTGAGGACAATTCTTAAAAACAATTTCATGAGCTGCAGTGACAGGTCACTTGCAACTAGTGGAGAAATTAAATGTAATTAAAAGTAAATTAAATACTATGGCTAGTTTAGAATCAGGAGAAGAACTTTGTTTTAACTAAAATAGAACACAATGACGAGAGTGCAAACTGCTCAATACATCTATCATTTTCTTGTCCCAAAGTGGGAATGGGAACCCTTGCACACAGTTTTTAAACTTCACCTAATCAATTACAACAATACCATTACTGCAACAACAGCAAAAATAGCATTATTAACCATGCTAGAAATTTCAACAGCAGCATTATTAACAATGCTTCACTTATGGAGCCTTCTCTTAGCTGCCATTTGTGATCCAACCTATAGAAGTGGAAATTTCTTCCCTGGAACAGCCTTCATTATGTCTTGTTTCATGTCAGTGTTGGAACTTGGAAGCAAAGCTGACACATACGTTTCCTATTTCCTGTATGCAGCCCATTTCTGAAGAGCGGACCCTCTTTGTTTTTCCTCTCTCTTGATTCTCTCATGTAAACAATTCCTCAAAAACCATTAGAAAGTCATTTAATAAGCCTGAATTGAACAAAACATACTTGCGTTAGCTGGGGGATTAAACTGGCTGTTTCCAATGAATCCTCAACACTACTGCTTTTGACTTAGCTGGAATTCTGCACAGAGACCTCCCAGCTATAAAAAAAACAGAGTTTACCTTATGGAAGAACACATTGCATGAAGCTTCCCACAACCGGGACATAACCACACTTATTCAACGGACAAAATACAGGAACAGCTGTGAGAATTTGGGGAATCTGGTTTTGTACAATTTATGGATACAGACTGGTATCACAGCCCTTCCATGTGTCATTGCATCAGACTGTAAACTCTGTTTAATCTGTATGGCTGGTTTACTGTCACTGTTCTAACCTGCTAGCACAGAAAGATAAATCCTTGCACCAAATAAACACAGAGCTAAAAGAAAGGTCACAGAGCTTTCAAGCTTACAAGCTTTCAAGCTCTTGGGGTCAAAAACACCCCAAGAACCTCTTAGACATGTTTGACTCCACCTAAAAGCAGAGACAATTCCAAAAACATTCCCCTTGGACATGCCTGGATCCATCTAAAAGCAGAGACAATTTCCAGGAAGACCATAAAGAAGCATAGTAAGCAGTGGAAAACAATTACTTTGGTTGGGGTTTTTTTTTCCCTTTTTGTTCGTTTGTTTTGTTTTTGGTTTTGGGGTTTTTTTTAAGTACCTGATAAAGCTGAGAAGGATTTGTATGGAGTACATTTATATGGAGTACTTGCTTCAGGTGACAGTGGCATAAATCCAGGAGGACTTTGGAGCTCTTTGGAGAGGTCATCTATAATTCTAGAATGCTTACAAAAATCAGGACTCCCATAACAGAGTTATGAGAATGTCTGCATGGGATGATCTGCTTGAGGGAGAGGATGAAACGCTACAGAGAAACATAAATGAAGAGGAAAACATATGGGTCCAAAATGGTGGTAAATATAAAAGCCTAGCAGAAGCTTAGCTACGGATCAGGTTGTGCCAAAAAAGGAATAGACTAATTTTGGCTTGCAGAAAGGTGCTGGTTCATTCATTCTCTTGGATTCAAGAGCTCTTGATTGTGTGAACCCTTGTTTATGTAAAACCCCACTTTACTCTCAGTTTTTCCTTTCTTCAATGCCACACTCAGTGTTGTATACTTATTCTGCCTGTCCACCATGCAGTGCTTGGAACCATAAGCTTTCTGGTTGTGACACCATGTTGTTATGTGGGTCATTTAATAAGGGTGATTAAGGTACATTGGATTAAATTCACAAGTATCCTGAAAGGAAGGATTTTACTTGTAATAGCTAACTTTATTGTTATGTAAATTGGAAATGTCTTAAATAGCTTTAAGTGAGAAGCAACAAGCAAAAGCTTCTTGTCCTACAAGGGCACCCAGAGATCCTTGTTTTCCAGCCTGGGCTGGACTATGTAAACAGACAAAGGAGAAAATTCAGTGTAAGAGGATATAAGATATAGAGAGATTAAATAAGTGACCTGCCAAGCATAACACAGCAAGTCTGAAAAAGAAAGAAATTAAATTAGATTTTCTAGCACCCCGATAATGAATCAGTCCAGTCACAGGATTTTCTAAGGCTGATCCCTAGCTTTACAGTCAAGATAAAGGTAAGTCTTTTTTCTCTACTTTCCTGGCTTTGCATTATATTTACATATAAAAGAGGTGTCAGAAAGGACCAAACTGACACACTCTACTGAGTTCCAGAAAGCATTGCTTCAGGCTCTTTCCAAATAAAATGTTTTCTATGAGGCTTCCCATTATTCTTTAAGGGAAAGCAAATTAAATTAAACCATCTTTAGCTTTATTTTTTCTTGTGCTAAATGTTTTATATTGCTCAATTATAAATCATTTTAGAAATCCGTTAAGACAAAGTACTCAAACATAAGCTGGACAAAAATATTGGATAATTTGTAATATCTTACTGCTGGATCTGTTTTTCACTGAAAGATAAAAGAAAAAAATATTTTTCTGCTTCCAACAATATTTTTAGCAAATTAACCACATATTAAAAACCTCACATTTTTCCAGCTCAGCACTACATTCTCTCCAAAGTTTCTGTCTGAAGGAATCTCCTTCGGTTAGTCCTAGAGACTAAAAATTTCTTTCAGTCATGTGAAAAAAATAATCTATTATTTTATGGAACTGAAATAAATACCACTGAGATGCAGAAAATGCAAAGTTTACTATGTCAAGATGCTTCATCTTGTCTCAGCTGAGCATGATCTATGTTTTTATGCACCCTTCTCTCTCAAGAAACCACTTGCAAGCTCCAAACATCAAATATTGGCATATTCTGTCAGAGCTTCGAGACTTAGTCAGTCTGTTAACATCTAGAATCACAGCAGCCTGGCTGCAATGTCTCGGCAGCATTGTGCACCCAGAAACTCCCAAGTGTGGCTCTTGTCCCAGCAGAGGATCAGGGACACCTTTTCCCCGTGCTCTCTGCAGCTCAGGGGGCAGCGGTTATGCCTTTGCTTAAAGTGAACGCAGACAAGAGGGCAGGACAAGAAAACCCAAAACCAAAGAGGCCAAGTTAAAAAGCCATATTTGCAAACAAGCTAGGACTGCCTGGGAACCTTCTAGCAAACATTTTCCCCACTGTTTAAAGGGGTGGTTAGACAAAACTGGAAGTTTTCTCAAAGATGCCCTCTGTAAGACTTACACAAGGTGGGTGTCTCTGCACCCGTGTCTCTGTGTGTGTGTAAAGCACCATTACAATATAATATAAGCAAAATACAAAATCCAGAGCTTTCTGTACAGTTCTTATGCAGAACAATTTAAAGTGTTCTTTCTGTAATGAGACAATCAACCTAGTCAATGCTTTTCACAATTTTACTCTGACCAATGGAATGATCAGGTCTTTCTTTGGATCTGATTACCTTCTAAAACTTCATAGGTCAATCAAAATATTCCCAGTATCAACCACAGCCAGCATATACTTGGCATTTAAGAAGGCCCTATACACAATTACACAGTTATTAGATTTATTTTCCTTCATTAGCTCTGTTTAAGTTTGTGACTGTGTTACCAGAGAAAGATTGAGACTGGTAAACCAGAGACTGATGTCTCTGGTTCTAGAGACCCAGCAGATCCTTCATGTTACTATGTCTTCTGCCCAGGCATAAGAAATAATTCCTTTAATTTGACTGAATTCCTAATGTTATATGAAGAAATTATGATTGCTACTAGTTAAAATACATGGGGAAAATTGCCATATTTTAGTGGAAAAAAAAGTAACTTTTCAGACCTTTAACATTCAAAAATTTTTAAAATTCTAAATTCAGAAACACCATTCTCTCACCATATCTCAGATATCCTTTATGCTCCACAGTGTCACAGGTTTTTGCATTTTACTTAGTGATGCATTACAACATATGAGAGTGAAGATTACTTTTGCTTTACCCACAATTATTTACTAAACTCATCTCATATTCTAAAGGAATAATATTACTGCCTCCACACTTATTATTGTGCAAAAATAAGCAGAGGTATCCCCAGTGTGGGTGACAAGGGGGATACTCAGGCATCACATTCTTAATGGTCTTCAGTTAGTAGCATGTATCTGTGACATTTGCCTTGCCTAAATCCCAGATGGCATAGGAGATACGCATCAAATACCGACTAGAGCAGGTATGATAACCCTGCCCACAGCATGGAAGTAGGAAAGAAAGGGGGCACTGAGGCAAGGATGCTTACACAGCTCAAAGTGAGCTACCTGGACTCTCCAGCTCAAGTACCTTTGTTCAGCATTTGCATTCCTGGAACTCACATGTGCAGAATCAGGTTGGCTTTTTTTTCACGGACACCTGGATGATGACCATGCAAGTATTTCAAGAAAGTAGGCTTATCCTTAGGGAGAAAAAAACTGGGGGGATGGATAAATGCATATTCACTTGTGAGTCTGAAACAAAAAGAATAGGAGCCAAGAATGTCAGCTTGTACGGACTGACAGAAGTCAGGGGAAATCAGAGGAAGGATGGCACAGCACAAGGGCTGAGAGCCTCTCACTGGAAGTGTAAAGTGATTCACNATTACACAGAATAAAGTAATCTAAAGGGGTAAATGTTCTTTTCTTTCCAGTGTAAATCAATCTTAATAGATTGATTTCTCTGAATAGAAAAAAAGTTTCTGCTGATAAATGATTCCATAACAAGGTTTTTGGTACTTTTTTTATGAGTAGTATACTCAGATTATCATGGAAATTACTAAACTCTGCAAGAGAGACCAGCTACTAAAATATGAAAACTACACAATAAGCAGAAGAGAAACTGAGGCTATCTAGAGCAGCAGATGCAATTATCTTAAGCGGAAAATGTCTACAAAAGCAAAACTCTGGACATTCCAATAATTTTATGAAATGTTGGAAAACCTAACAAGACATTATCAAATAGTCATTGTGGTATTTTGCATGAATAATGCAGCACCTCCTAATACTTTGCAGAACACTCATGATGTAGTGACACAGAAAAGAAAGGGCTGCCTCCTAAATCTGTTACAGGAAACAGTGTGCTAGGAGGGCTATCAAAACATCCATCACGTCAGCAAGAGCCACAACAGCACTACAGCGCTCATTCTGAAGCCTCTTTTTTGTAAAATATCTTCAAGGCATCATTCTTCTACATTACTTTTTCTCCTCCAGATTAAATCAAGTGATTTTTCAACTGGTGTGGGAGGACATGATGGATAAAGGCCATCAAATTTTGCCTGCCACCCTTGGGTCCTGATGGTTATGTAGCTTGTCATGTTTAATGATCAACTTTTTCTGACTTTGTATTTGAAGCACTGGCCCATATTATCCTGTTTTCTGTCTTACAATTCTTTAGTGAACAGGATTCAATTCCATGTGCCAACAAAAATATATATGGAATATAAGCCTGAAATATCCCCAGATAATGTTGCTTAAAAAGAGACATCCTTGAGCTCCATACAGTGTAGACATAATTTCACCTGTTTATAAACCACTGCATTCTATTATAGATCAATGTCCTACGGAGTTAAGTAGATAGAAAAGTAAATCTTAGTGAAATATATGAATTTGTAGTGAAGGAAATGGTATTAGTTTGTAGCTTGAGTGATCAGTTTAGTTACTGTACCTTATGAATAAATTTTGCAGTAAGCTTCAAGATAAATCACTTGGACAGCAAAGTTTTCTGTTTCTGTTGTGCTTTCCAAACAAAACAAAGCAAAACAAAATGGCTTTTTAGTAAACCTTTTCATTATTGTTATGTACCACATATTTTCCAGGAACAGAACTGAAAAAGATAGTTTGTTATATAGGACAATTATGTGCCAGGAAGGGATGCCTTTTATAGACAGAAACATTTCCACCTTTCAATGTCCACATTGTTTGCCCTGAGTACTGCAACTGTATTCACATGCCCCTTTAAAAAACCCCACAAATTAACTCGGCCCACTCCCCTACAAGAGCGGGGAACCAAGATATCCGAACATCTGACATGGTAAATGTCCACACACCATTTTTGTCAGGCCAGGCAAACCTCTGCAGAAACAAATTCCAGAGAAGAAATGCATTACCCTCACAGTAAGCACCGATGCGCATGAATGTATTACCAGCTAGCCGGTCTAAGGGCAGAGAGTCACACGAATCTTTGTCGGTTGACCTTTCTGCTTATTTACAACGGGGCCCCTGACCTCTGCAGGAATCTGACCATCTGGTGAGCAGGGAGAGCACTGTTTTAGTTGGACGAGGACGGGACACTATGCATTATGTAAGCCTTGGCTGACTGAGGCTGGTGCCAGGCGTGCTGTCAGTACCAGCTTCACAGGGAAACCAGGTGAAAACCAGCAAATCCGGGTTGTGAGATCAGAGGGCTCCTAGTTGCCTGGCAGAAGGCAGAAGGAGCGGCTTGGACTTCGGGAGAGAAGGGAAAGCGTGGCTCCTCCTCACCCAACCCTCCTTCCTCCGCACTTCCCGGGGAGAGAGAGAAAAAAAAAATAAAAAATCACAGGCTTATTTAGATCCAAGGCTCCTGAGACGGCGGACACCATCT
>VWZN01000977.1:66786-85173 GCA_013396955.1 Regulus satrapa
GGCGGGCGGCCCCGCCCCCGGGCCGGTGGGCGCTGAGGGGGCCGCGGGGAGCCCCGCTCGGGTTTGGGGCTGAGCTTGGCTTTCCTTGGAGGGGAGCGCGGCTGAGGAGAGCGGCCGGACCCGGGCCGGACCCGGGCCGAACCCGGGCCGAACAGCGGCCAGTGTTCCGTGGGAAGTGACCCCGCTCAGCCTCGGCATCCTTGCACCCCTCTCAATCTCTTCTCCCTCTTGCCTATGTGGGAAGGGGCAAATGGCGCCATTGTGACGTCCAAGCAGAAGAGGAGGATAAGCTTGAGTGAATTATAGGGTTGAAATTAAGAAAGTAACTGGAAGGACAAAAGCAATATATTGATTAAGGGTTTTTGCTTTGAGAAGATTGGAAGCGGGGCACAATGGTTAATACTTACTGATGAGGTTAGAGTTAGTTAAGCTAAGACAATCCGTAGTTCTCTTGACTTGGTGTGTTTGAAGAAGCAAGAAAGGAGCGTAAGGGCATTGTGAAGGTGGAGAAACATCAGACAGAAGCAGGATTGGGGAGTTTGCACTATGCCCAACTGCCAACATGACAAAGGTGGAAAGTTTACCATGAGGAAGACCTCCCTGCTCTCATCCTGGGAGACCACCGACCCATTTGGAAACCCACTGACTCATTTCAAGCAAGGGACTGTGCAAAGATGAGAGGACTTTGAGCTCATTGTAATACAAAGTGGGAGTAGGCAAGGCTGTGTAATGCATATATATAGGTGTATTGGGTAATCTTGAGTATGTAAGATTTTTGTAAGTAAATGAGGAGTCAGAGCTCTGTGAATTTCACACATGTCTTTAGAGGAACTGTGTCCATGTGTCCAGCGCTGCTAATAAACATACCACTTTCTATCTACTTGTTAGTTGGAAAGTTCCTTTCCCCAATTCATAGGAGTCCTAAATCTATCTCCCACGTAGGCACTCTTCTCATTCAAAAATTCACACTTTTCAGCCAGACCGTTTTCAACTCTTTTCCAAATTTAACTTTTGCAGGCTTCATATTTTCCTTGGAAGTTAATTCTTACAGAAACAATGATAAATAATTGCTACAAGAAAACACCACTGGTTCAAATATTCCCATGGCAAGCGTTCTCAGGTGGCAGTGCCAAAAGCAAGCCAGCAGGGCTGCTTTTCATGCTGCCCCTTCCTGCATAGCAAACTTCAGTTGTCACTTAGTGAAAACTTAAAATGCACAACAAAGCATCGTTTGTGTAGGCTCACACCAAGCCAAGTGTTCTAAGCATCAGCGATCTTCTGCAAACAAATTCTACCACCTGTGTGAAATTTTCAGTGTGCTTGGTGTGTTGCTAAGGCAGACATGAAACAAACCTGTCAAACAGGCTTTTACAACATCCCATCCTTCAACCAGGTGAATTCCTGGGTCTGGGACCCAGAATCATATTTACAAAAAGCTTTCAGAGAAATAAAATCAGGCTGCCCAATTAGAACACGTTGCATTGCAAAACATCATTGTGCAAAGAAGGAGAGTGATAGCAGGCAAGGCCTTTTGACTCTGCAGCACCAATAAGACCAACAGCTAATGCTGTGTATGACGAAGGCTGTTCATCAACACGTGGAGATGCATTAAAAGCAAATTACATTTAACCTGCACTTTGCCTTCGGGGTTAAACACTATTTGTATTGCACCAAGTTTATGGTCAGTATGACCTTATGACAATTGAATTGCAGACCCTCTTTTTAGCAGTATTTGCAGAATGCTTGGATGCCATGAAAAATACAAGAAATAATTATTTCACCTTCATCACTGATTCTATCACTCAAGTTAGTTTCAAATTTTTTGAGGTCACGAAACTCTGATCATTGTATGTGGCCGATAAACTAATAATAAAGAATAATAGTGCAGTTGCAGAGTCAAAATCTAGGAAGTGCTAAGAGTAAAGTTACTCTTTGTCTCACAGATCTAACAGAAAGTTTATATATAGAAATAAAAGTGTGTTTGCATGTTGTAAACACCTACACTGACCTGTATGTCTTCAGAAAATAAAAATGTTTTTCTCCATTCTATGATTTGAGGTGGCAGACAGGTTAGACTGTTGTTTCCACGTGAGCTGTCTCAACTCAAAGATCTGAAAATATCAAGAGATGTAATCACAGTACAAGATTTAGGAAAAGGACTGCCAACATCTTCCAATTTTTTAAAATTTATTTTATTAATAAAAGTGCTTTCTGGTCATTAGAAATTAGGAACAAACTACACAGTACTTCTACTCCAATTGAAAAGCCCACCCCAAGTTCTTAACAAAGTTCTCATCAAGGTGATTAAATACATTTTCTGTTACAAGTACTGTCAATAAAATGGATTGATTTTTAATAATTTACTATGTATATAAAGCTTGGTAATTGTTTTTTATAAATTCATACCAACAATATATTAAAAATTGGTGAGAAAGTTCCAGCTGAATTCCTGATTGGCATGTTATGCATGTATGTGTGTATGTTTGCTCATATGTGTGTAGATGTTCAGGTATTTGAAAAAGTAAAAATGGACAACCCTGAAAAATGTATGCTGTGTTGCATATGCCATACATGTGGTTTGCTGCAGCTGACTGGTACACGTCTCTGAGTTATTTTAAATTAAACGGTACAAAATTGCATTTAATCTCTTCTGGTTTGTGTATTTTCCATACTCCATTATCAACTCTTGCTGACTAGATAGAATGCAAACAAAAAACACAGGAATTACTTTTACCAGAGAAAGAAGAGCAGCAGAAATGAATTGCTTTCTACTGTGTATCTTGTTTATGCCAGACTCTAGTGGACAAGAGAATCAGCTTTATTATATCAAGTAATTAACATTTCATGTTAATGCAATTAGTGCACCCTGGAACAACAGAAAGGGTCATAGCGAAGCCATGGGAAACTTGTCATAGGATATCAATGTGTCTGATAATTTCCCAAAGGGCCAGAGACAAACATCAATAAAAATATTTGTATCCCAGCAAGACAGGAACAGCCCTGATATAATTACTTTGCACACATTTTTGTAACCGTCATTCCAGATAATAACTCTTTTGCTTCTGCTGCCCTATTTTGCTTTCTCCAAAACTCTGGGTGGGATCCTATCGGAAGGTCAACTTGGAAGCAGCAGAGGAATAATAAATAAACCAAGAGTATGAAAAATGCCTTAAAAACTGGCTTTGATGGGGTAAAGGTGAGAGGTCATAAATTGCTAGGACTTCTTTCTTTCTACTGTTTATTATAGCTCATTTGCTCATGGAGAGAAAACAAATGAGGGAAGTCCATTTCATTATACATTATTTTTACTTTCAGGATTGCTTTTCTGAATGTTTGGAAGCTTTTGTTATATGTCTTTCCCATTACCAGTATTTCTTTTCTCTTGTGTCTAAAGCAGTAATTTTAGCTCCAATGAAGATTTTCCTATGACAACATGTTTTGGTAACTGAAGATTTAAGAACTTGACTATTCAGCCCATGAAATCAGTCTATGTTTAATATGATTTAGTTGTTGTGAAGACATTGCTTAGGAGACCAACGTATTTATTTTTTGAAGTTGCCTTTGTTAGGTGCCACCTTTTTGCTTTACAGATTACCCTACAGACCCTCCCTCAGAGCATACCTTCAAAGCATCTGAAAGAATGTCAGTAAATTAATTACCCTCTGTGTTCAGTAACTTTTCTTTCCTGAAGAAGAGAAAGGTTACACCAAGGAACGCGTGCCTTGTTTTCATTACCGTTTCCAATGGACAACCAGAAGACAGAAAAGATTATGTTGCAGCTAAGAACACAGTTCAAACATGTACAACCAGATTTCCCTTTGAAGCTGGAAGTTTTCCCAGGAAGATGGATATGGCTGCAGCTGAAGCAACAATCATTTTTCATGAAGTGAAATACTGCCGCACATTCCAAGGCTGGACTACTCCAAGAAAATTACACAGTGTTAATGACGTTTCCCTGTGTGACCACCTGAAAATACCAAGTGCTGTTTTCACCAGAACTGTGTTTATCTCACAGTTATACTCCTACAGTACCTTTGATAGTACTCGTCAGTAACAAAGATCAGTGGGAAAAATGTCAGATGCTCTGAGTAAGTGTCTTTTACTAGAGAAAGAAAAATTCTGAGAAAGAATTTAGAAATACTAAAATGTAGTAAGAGGGAGGAGGAAGTACCCTTGTATTTGCACAGAAAAAGAACAAACCCACTATTTTGAAGAAGTAATGAAAGAATAAGTGGCAGCATGAAGATTGTAAAATTATGAACTTCTTAAAAAAAATTCTTCCAAAAATAACAATTTTAACTAGTGCATTGAATTTCTCTCTCTTGGCCAGAGGGTTTGATTTAATGACCAAATAATTGGTTATTGAAGACATCTGTATGTGAACTGTTCCTGTCAATGACTGTGCAGTGCTGTAGCCATTAATCTTGCTTTCCCCCGTCCATCACAAGGGATGCATATTGTATTGCTCTGGACACTGCTATTAGCTTATGCTCCCTCTTCAGGACTGTTGTTGCAGGACATGGTAGCCACGTTTATTGGCCTGCCTTCCCAGAAGGCAGCCAGAGAATCATCACTCCACACACACCAGAGCTCTCTGCTGTGAGTTTCCTCCCCTGACTGCCAAGAATATCAGAGGAATTGGATTTGCAGAAACCCGAACTCCTCGCCTCCAGCTCAGAGCAGCCCAGGGCTCCTTTATACAGACTATACATTTCTTCCAGCCCCCTTGGAGTGGCTGACTCATTGCAGCCTCACACAGTCTGCCATTTCACGCTCTTTCCCTTCTTTTTACATCCCACATTGGCAGCCACCATGGCCAAAAGCTGTCCCAAGAGCTGGAATCACCTTGTCTCCAGTGCAGCCACCTTTGCCCTGCTATCCCAATGTCTTGCCACCAGTGAGCCTGTGCCCCAAGCACCAATACCTGGATGCAAATTGGAACAGCAGTGCATCAGCTGCAGGGAAGCCCAGATATATACAAACAGTATACTTCGGGATGAGACAATTTTCTTGCAACAGATGTTCCCCATTCCAGTCACTCATATTACTGTTGCCTGGTTGCCCTTTTCTTCATGTGTCTTTTGTACCTAGAGTAAATTTTTCATTTCATAAGCATCTTTCACATCGAGAGCATAATACGCAATGAAGTCTTCCAACAAAGCAGAAAAAGCTTAACAGCAACAACAAAATTTAAAAAAGAGAAAATTTCAAAAAGAGTCTGAACTGTATAAAGTTAAATATAAGATCAACCTATTTTAAACAAGGAGTAAACTACCAGAGGAGGAACTGTTATTAACATACATTGAGTTCTTCAACCCCTCAAATCTCCATATCAAGCCTGCCTGACTTCAGGAAACAGGCTTTAGGCTGGCAACAAAATTAGTTGGATGAAATACCATGGCCATATTACACAGTAGGTCAAACTAACAATCTGTTGATCCCTTCTGGCTCTAAAATCTATGAGTTCAGTAATTCTTCCTAAGTGGCCCCCACAGGTATTTGAGCCTCTGTGACTTAAACACCTACCTTTCCTTTTGCATTTACATACTGAAGCTTTTTATTTTTTTAATCTACCAGCCTTTTCCTTCCTATTTCATCACAGTAACCCCACCAAAATGGATCTCCACACAGAAGAGCTGCAAGTGATTTCCTATCCTCTGTCATTTTCCCTCCATTAACAGCATTAGAAATAAATAAGCCTGGAATAATGTCAGCAGAAAGGACTGATTTCCAGTTCTTCCTTAAAAATCCCTCACAAGCAAGATCCAGAATTTAATTACAGCCAAAAAGAAGTTAAGAACTGCACTTAGATCAGTTTTTATCCCATACTTCTAAGCCAAGATGTCAGTAAAACAACAGCTGCATAATATAAATGGGACACAGACTTTAAAATCTCTCTGCACAAAACCAAAGAGTGAAGAAAGTCTTCAGATTCTGCAGTCTTCGGATGGGTCTGAAAATATTTGAAGGCCTCCTATGTGCAGTCTGTCAATGCATCAGGTGCCAAACATGTAAAACATCCACTGAGCCTTCTCCTGTGAACTCGGATTTATGTTCTGAAAGAGACCAAGCAAAGTTTTGGTTTGAGAAGCAGAGTGACCACTTTGCAAGATCAACAGATCCTTTGTAATAATAATAAATAAAAGAACCTGTCACTGTCACATTGGTCACTATGTCCCTTTCTTCTGTTTGCTTCCTCTTTCCTTTCTCATATTGCAATCGTTCTTTGTATTTTACTTTTTTTTGGTACTTTTGATCCTCCTAGCACTTGACCTTGCCTAATGTTTGTGGCAAACCTGCCAGTGCAAGCTTCCTTCTTAATAATTTTTCTCTTTTCCCCCAGTTTGCTTTCTCTCTCATTTCACTTTTTCAGCATGCTCACCCTTTGTCTTCATTGCCCAGTTGCACTGTTTGAGCATTTTCTCTTTTCTTTCTAAGCCACTTACCTATTTCAATCATATGTTCATGTCCCCAAACACTACACCTATCATCCATCTTTGTTGGTGATACTCTTTTAATTGCTTGTGTTATGCAGGCCCATATACAGATTAACTATTCAATATATGTGAGTACTTTCACACAAGTAATTGCTTGTGTGAAAAATACTTCCAGTTCTCCTCCAGTATTTCTTCTACTTCCTCTGAATCATCTCCTAGATCTCCCTCAGTCTCTCTAGATAGCACCACAGCCTTCAAATTCTCTAGGCTTTCCCATCCTTATTATTTTTTAATGAGTTTTTTGCTGCTGAGGAGAAGCAGAGGAGTTGAAGACAAAGCATGGGAGCCATTTCCAGTTGCTGTCATCTGCTAAAGTCATCCTTCCTGCCGGTGGAAAGTAGGAACAGCAGCCACAGTCCTCTTTGCAGCCTGATCAGGAGGACAGGGCAACTTGACAATTTGGCTAAGTACGAGGAGGGGATCTGCAAGGAGATGGGGGGAATCAGGTTGGGACCAAGATTACTACAGGAGAACCCAAAGAGTCTGTGGAGGAATAAAAGCATTAGAAAACACAGAGCTGGGTGAAAAGGAGGGGCATATTCCCTTCCTGTAGGTGGGGATGCCCCATTGATATTCTTGCTATTTATTTGACTTAAAATCATTATAATGGAAGACAACAGGGATAATCTTTCACCCCTTTTCTCCTCCGACATTGGTCCTCACATATTGACCCATTTCAGTACCTACTTGGGTATTTTCTCTTTCTGTATCTCTTCAGCTGTCTGTCTTAATATCAAATTATGCAGCTCACCTCACATTCCCTAAGCTTGGAGGATTTCCTCAGCCCTTCCAAGACCTGTATGATGCAAGTACTCCAGACAAACATTTAGCCCTTAAATGTACTTATGTAGTCTCTTGTTTTCCCCTTGGGTGGCTCTGAAGGGTTATGAAAATAAGAGGCCAAACAAATTCATGCCAGCAGTAATTCCAGCCCCACCCTGCAGAATGGGCAGACACCACATGGCCCAAGGAACAGCCAAATTTCATGATTGCATTTAAATAAATGTTGACAGTTGAAAAGACTGCTCTGTTTCCCCCAGTTTTCACTCTCCTCATGTTCTTTCACTGCAGGGGGCTATCAGCACCTTGGCTAACTTGGCTGCAGCACGACATGAAGAGACTTCACTCTGTAGGAACAAAAAGTTCTTTTGAAAACTTGAAAATACCCACGTAACAAAGCAGCACTGGTAAACAGGATTTCAGCAAGGACCACAATGCTTAATGATTTTGGGGGTTAAGAAAAGGCACAGATGAGGTGGGAAGAACAAACTGCTTTCCCAAATAGTTTTAAGTTCAGTGTTTGCCAAGAGCTGCAGGAGGGAGACACAAACAGAAATATTAATAACAAGAAAATAAAGGATTTAGAACAGTATTTTACTAAATTTTGTTGGCAGTTTGGGCATTTTGTTTGTTTTCTCTGCTTTTTTTTGTACTTGGCAGAGGGTACCTGAGGTATTATTTAGATACACCAGACAGGAATTTATATTTGCCTTTTATTGAATTGTTCACAAACTGTATGGATAGCACGTTTCTTCTAGTTCTTCTCATCTTTAGTTCTACAGCAGACTTCTGTAAGCATATTCTGTTTTTAGCTGTATATTATCAGGACTTTTTGGTGTTACCAGAATTAGCAGGAACTTTCATGAGCATTGAGAAGAGTGAAATTTTTTTTTTCCAGATTCAGAAAATAAAAGGAAGATAATCTATATACATGAAACCAATTTTTTAAAGAAAATAATTAGTAAAAAAATTCAAGATTATTCTCAATCCTTTTGTTTTCTGAAAACTGAGGATATGAGTTGTTTGCTCAGCCATTTCACTTTAATTTCACTGTGCTCTGTGATTTGAATGCTGTCAATACAGATTAAAGAGGGCATATGAGGTTATTTTTAATGAACATTGCATAGTCAAATAATTTAGAAATTATTGAAAATGCAGCTGAAAATTTTGCAAATCCTGTCCCCATAGTTTGTTTTATATTTTCTGTTAATGGCAAATACTGAATTTGTTTCTTTTTTTTTTTTTTTGACTGTGTTACAGAAGAAACTTGAAGTGTAGCTCAAACCTCACTGAGAGCTGTCTTGAGGTTGCCTATGTTACAAAGAACAAAGATATTAACAACCACTTTCTAATAGGTAGCTATCAATTCTAAAAATGCTATGACAGATCTGCATTTTCAGTATTTTTAAGAGGTCAGAATGGAGTTGTTATTCACTTGGCATCAGTTATACTATCAGTACAATAACATGATTAAAAGTTTTGAGTCTGTTAATAAAGCATCTTGACTGCTAAAGATAGTGTATAAGTTTGGCAGGTTTGGATATACACTAAGGCTACATTATTTATGTAATTTTCCTTTTCACCTCTCCTGATTCTCTTTGCAAGTATTGCCAGTAGCAGACTCTTGCAGATTTGCCTTCAAGATGCTTAAGGAAGTTTTTATAGATAATAAGAGAGCAATAGCATTGTGTCAAGGTTTCATGGGCAACACAGTGCTGTTAGCCTTTCCTATCCTCCTTGCAGGTGGCAAGACAGCAAACATCAAGAAATCAAGTTTCACAAGCATAATATAGCTCTCCATAAATTTCCCACTCGACTGTTTGTCAGTAAGGATCTGTACCACTGATTGTGTCAGAGAAGACAAGACAATGCTGGCTCTGCAAGAACCTATCCAGTCTCCTTGGTTTATTTTCTTTGGGCAATACACAGTTTATGCAGAGTGTAGTGTAGGCTTGAACTGGTTTATCTCACTAGAGAGCCAGATTTGTTGTCTCTGCGCAGCACACACCAAACCAGTACTCTGGAACCCTCTGAAACAGCGTCCAATGGAGTCTTCTTTGCCAGCACGACGCCAGCAGATTTTATGCACTTGTGTTCATGCCATATCAGGCATCATCTGGCTCCTACTGTGTGCAGAGCACTCTGGATTCCTAGAAAGCTTGTTAGCTCTGTTGAAATGTGGCGCACTTAAGAGATCCATTGAGGTCGGGTGCTGTGCATGAATGAGTGCACTCCTCCTCCAATTTGGAGTGCCAGGGGGTACAGTGAAGGGATACTCCTAAGTCTGGCTGGTCTTGTGAGAGCGGGTTCCATGACTACTCCTGGTGCTTGCATCATCCATGGTTTTCTGCTTATGTTTGTTTCTTTCCATCAGATAACGGAGAATTGACCATAATTATTTTTGGCTGGAGTACTGCCATTAAAAACTATTTCAAAGTGGTGTAATGCAAAATGGGCTCATGCCAGAGAATGGTTTCTTTGTTTTAGAGAAAATGGTGTTACTGAAGGTCAGACTAAGAGGCCAGAAATCCCAGTAAAAATTACTGTGATGCCGGAAAAGGATTTAACCTACTTGTCACATCAGTGTCCTAGCATAAGGACTTAACCTGCTGTTCTCAAAATACATTGACAGACTGCAGAGAAGGACTCTGCAGCCTGGAGGTGAACATGATCAGCTTCTGTGACAAAGCAAAATCAGGCCAGGGGGTTTGAGAGCCCAACCATCTCAGTATTTCCTGGTTTGCTGAATACATAGCTCGTCTTCACTTCAGAAGGTTCAAACCATAACTCCTGTGACCTGAGAGAGGTATCAGATCTGCATCATGCTCTGGACACTTCAGTGATAATTAAAAGCACTGCCATTGGCATTCACTGTCTCAAAAACACGTCAACTACTTGCATGATTTGTTTCCTGGATGGGCAGTCCATATGCCTGTGGGAAAAGTGACAGAAAAAAAAAAAAGAAACAACAACAAAAAAATCACTGAGTTGATCTGAAGAATGCATAGATTTTTGCTTCTTTAGTTCAACAGAAAGTAAAAATACCTTTTTGACACAATATAATTAATACTTAATTGGTATGGTGTCCATCACCTGGTTTTTCACATGAATGTTGCTCCCACTTATTCTTAAGCCTAAATGTAATAACTTTTGCAATCACTACTCACAGGCCCCTCTAATGTGCCATAAAGAATGAAATTTACTTCTGCAGGTTTTGTGAACAAAGGCAAAACCCCATCCTTTTTTAAGATCAGTCACTGGACTCTAGCAAGGTGCTTTGGAGGAGTTCTGTTTCAAAAGAATGTTACAAAAAATGTGAAAGCTTCTACACTGGCATAACATGAGAAGACCCTACAGAAATTGAAATGCCAGACTAGTGAGCTGGAATTTGCCTGCGTTGCTAGCTGGGAAAGGAGCAGGGGGAAGAACAGCACACATTCTTACTCCAGAAGGAAAAACCTGGTTGTGACTCAGACAGGGGAGAATTTTTTCCAAGAACAGTTCATCCTAGTGAAACTAAGACACTCAGGTCATGTTGCCAAGGTCATTGACATTTTTGTTTATCTGATCCTTAAAGGGAAATTACCAAGTTAAAAGTTGTGGGCTATATCCTCCATAAGGCAAACTGTTGCACTCCACTGGAGGCACTTAATGAATGGCACTATGGGTTTCATGCTGTTTCTTAGGAGTTCCTTTCTTATGTTATTTCAGTTTTGTATTACATCCAGTTTTCCTAATCTTTTCACAGTTGATTTGTGACTTTTCACAGTCTGGCTTCCCTATATGTAATCCTATAGCTACATAGTCATAACCAGAATAGTGGAATGAAAACTTTATTGAAATAAAAAAACAGTGTAAGGAACATGTTGCATTAATGTCTAAAGCAACACTGGACCATAACTCCCTGCAACTTGCTATCTCCTACCTCTCCCATTTCAAATCAAGTCTTGTTAAATGTCTGCCTTTTTCCTTTTTTCCTGAACCCTCTGATAAAAAGCAGCTGTCTAAGCCTCACAATTAAGCATCACATTTATTAAACATTGAGCCCATGATCTCCCTATAGAATAAGCTGCCCAAAACCCATCATAATTGCTTTTAGGGCAACTCCTTGCTGGAGGCAAGAATTTGAAAATAACGTATTGCTCTAGGTAGTGCCATTTTTGTTATCTCAGTGTGATGGGTTACATCCGTAGTTTGAAATTTTGAGATGTAACTCTAACACAGCATCAGTGCTGTGCTCTTATTTGTCTTCTGACTGAGTGGACAAGGAGTCCTTGCTGGCCCCTTACACCTGTAAGAGTAGTCCCAGAGTCACTGGGCATAAATTAGACCAAAGGCCAACATTTCTTTCTCCCTATTGCTTCAGCATTTTGCAGGCATACAGTGAGCCAGCAAGCCAGATTCAGCAGAATCCTGGGATCAGAAGTTATTTAACTTTGCAGTAAAAGCAGTGATTCTCCCACACTCAGATAGGTGGGGGTTTTAGAGCAACATCTCTTCTGACAAGAGTTCTCTACTTGTACCTTTTGTCTTTAATCATACACCAAAACTGTGAATTTGACAGGGCACATCTTCTCTCTGCTATGACCAGGGTATGCAGGGACCTGTTTCTCACTTGAAACTTGTGGATGACAGGGATCTGATGCCATTATTAAAATACTAAATGGCTGTCAATGAGGAGTAACCTCCTGTACAATTGTCTGCCTAACCAGATCTGTGAAACCTGATGTCCCCTATGATGAGGTTCTCTGGAAGTGTAATCCTCCCAGCCATCATAGGGGACCCTGGCATACACAGTGACACTACAAAGAGTGTCAACAATACAAACATATTCCACATGATAAACAGATCAAAGGAGTGATTATTCTCAGTGTCTTTGAGTCATTTATCCTACAGAGTGCAGAGTTCCTGGCAATACTCCTCAAGGAAAAGTTTTGTGTAGGTTATCACTTCATCTTCTCATCAAGAATAGGGTCCAGATTTCCTCAACCACATAAAGCCAGTCAGTCAGAAGCCACTGTCATTTTATGTCTGACCTCAGCATTGCTTAACAAAACATTTTCCTGTTTTGGAAAACACTTGTCTATTCAAAGTACAAACACAGACCCTAGTAGTTCCTTCAAGCAGTCTCATTGTGAGAAGAGTACTCAAAAGAAAAATACTTAAGGTCCAATAACAAACATATTTAGAAAACAGTAACTAATCAGATGGGAAACCACATATTTCAGCACATTACTTTATGCAAAATTTTTCTGTTACAGAAGAATTACTAAATCGAACTCTTTATTATTAAGAGAAAGACTTATTTTATGACTAAATGTTCTCCTTAATAAAATTGCATATAAATCTATATGAAATACAAACTTTATCAGTCTTCTTTGCCTACAAACACCCTCTGCATATCCCTAAAAAATTCAATAAGTTCTTGTTTGAATTTATTAAAAAGGCCATGTCCATTAAACAGTCAATTTTTGTTGTTCCCCTGAGAGACTGCTTGCGGCAGATTTTACTGTATTTCCTTTCCTCCTGGTATTGACTTATAATAAAAGAAAAACATTTTTCCCCTGTTTAATACATTTTCCAAAATTACATCAGTATCCATCCACTTCAAACAATTTCTAACAAAGGCCTGGTCCAGCTGGATAAACAAAGCGATTTTACATATATTTAATTGTGCATTTTAAATTTTTTTTATTGTGAAATATTAGAGCAAAACTCCTTGCCACTACTCAGACAAATAATGATTTATATGTTTTAAGCTGAGGTGTGGGTGTTTTTACTATCAAAGTGAAAGTTAAGGAAAACATCCTAGTGTTATGAACTTGCAACCTCACATGAAAATGGGGCATTAGTATGCAGCAAGGATATCTCTGGAACAATAAATACTGACTGAAAAAAGAAAATAAACCCCTCATGCTGAAACACCTGTCGTAAAGATGACAAGCATAAGATATCTGAGCTTGTTTTCTTTTTCAGCAGATTAAACACAGATCATTACCAAAGTTGATGGACAGATTTCCTGAGTGCAAAACTGTTCCCAAACAAGTAGCAACACAGTCCGCCTACCCAGTGCCCCCTAAGATAAAACTGTTTTCAACCCCAGATGTTGAGGGCACGCACTTTGAGTATGCTTAGACTGAAGCTTTAAGCATAAACGTTTGTGTTTTGTTTTCTTTTAATTAAAAACATTAAATCCAAAGAAACAAACCCAGTATGAGCCATTCTTCTTTCTTTGGTGCTTTCAGAAGATTCTGTTAAAGCTACATTGAATTCCATTTGACGCTAAGAAAAGGAAAGCCTGTTCCTGAGGACAAGCTGAGTGGCAGGGTGGGCATGGGAAGAATGCCACTCACTATGGATAAGATTCAGCATCTCTGGTTCATGTTTTTTTTGTTTTTTTGTTTGTTTGTTTCTTCTTTTTTAAGGACATAGAAATAGCTGAAAATTGGTTGATGATGGAGAGGAGTTTTGAGTTACTATATAGCCCTGAAATTCTTATCAAATCCAGCCTTTGCTTCCATTATCATGATCTCAGTGGACTCAGTTTTTCTTGTGGTGTTCTGTTATTCACTAGACAAAATTTAAGGAAAGGGTTTCTTCCTGCACTGATTTTTAAACTGATGAATGCTTACAGCTGCCAGAGTTATCCTGACTACATGTCTCACCACAGAAAGTCCATGGAGTACAGTTTTTTGAAAGCAGCAATGTACGTCAGTAATTACTTGTTATATGAGGTACCAATTAAGCATGTGTATTTTCTTTATGTCAAGGTTTCATTTTTCCTCAGTGACATGTATTTTAGAGGATCAGAGAAACTGGTGACTGTGTAGCTGATTCACAAGCTTGTGGCACAGGAATTCAGGGTCTTGCTCCAGGGTGGTCTTCCTGCATAATCTTTACAGTCAGGGGTCATGTGTTGTCTAATGACAACTGTGACCTCTGCATGCCACCATAACACAGTAATGCATTGTGGTGGGTTAGCTGTGGCTAGCAGCCAATCTCCCACCCAGATGCTCACCACCCCTCTCCACCAGAATGAGAGAAAATGTGCGTTGAGAAAGTTCATTGGTTGATGTAAAAGTAGGAGATTGCTTACCTGTTGCTGTCATGGGGTAAACATACTTGGGGAAAATAAATTTCTTTTATTTTCAATTAAAATGGATTCAGATGGTGAGATACAAAGACAATCAGTGGAACAACTCTCCTAATCTCCATTTCAAGGTCCACACTGACTCCTTCACTCCAGACTCGTCTATTCCACCCTGAGTTGCACAGCAGGGGCTGCAGTAAATACACAGCAGTGCAACTCCCACCGAGCTGCTCCTTCCTCCTAACACTATCCCCATGCTCCTATGTGGGTACTCTTCATGGACTCCGATTCTTCAGGATAAACCTGTACCAACATTGGTTTTCCATGGTTTTCAGGGAATTTCTGCTCTGCTGTGGAGGATCTACTTCTCCTTGTCTGATGTTGCTTTTTCCCTGTGCTGCTTCTCACTCTTTTTGTTCTCTCCTTCTTGTTTTAAGGCTTTTCCTGCCCTTTTAAGAATAAGTGTTCCCAGACACAGCAGCAGCGTGGCTGAAGGGCTCAGCCATGTCCTGTGGTGGATCCGTTGGAGCTGTGGCCAGCATGGGGCAGCCCCTGATCTCCTCTTGCAGAGACTGCTCCCAAATCTTGCTTGGACATAGTAACAATATTCTATTTCCTACCTATACAAAGAAGTGCCTGCCATATTACTTGTTTTGTCATATCACTTTGTGCTGTGACATTATGCAAGGCAAAGGGACAAAAATTTGTGACTTAAATGTGGTGTTAGTGTTGAAGATTTGCAAAGATACTCTGTGTTCTTTTTTTCCCAGCAAATTTAATTTCTCTTCTTCCCTTTCTCATCTTCCAGAAAACATTATGAAAACTTGTAGGTTGAGTCAGGTGGGAAGATTAAACAGAAAGGAAATGCTGTACCTACAGCAATTTGATCATCTAAACAAATATTGTCAGCCAGTGTCTGTCTGTGTGCTGGTATAAAAGAGGATAAAAGGAAAATAGGGAGTGAGAGCATGAAGAGAAGGAACTTAAACATGAAGAAGAGAAACTTAAAAACATGTACACTCAAGACATTATGAGACATTTAAAACAGCCACAGATGCAGTCATCTATGGAAAAAAAAGAAAAAAACGAAAACAAAACAAATGAACAAAAACCAACCAACCAAACAAAACCCAAACAAACCAACAAACAAAAAACCCAAAAAAAAAAAAAAAAAATCCCCATGTATAGGTGCAGACTGAACTAGGCTCAAAGAATGTGCATCTGCCAGTTACTTAGCCAGTAAATTTGTATCATACAAGAACCCTCCATTTTCCTACTGGAGTACCAAAGCTGGGAGGAACATAGAGTTAAGATAAAAACGATTAATAGAGTAATAGCAGCATTTTAGGCATGGAAAGTGATTTGTGGTGTCATGTCTTGGCTGAAAAAAATAGAAATCTGTTGAGGAGAGTGGTGGTTAAAGCATATTTGATCCAAGCTGCTACAACATATTACAGAAAAATCAGCATCTGTTTAATATTACACCTATAACAAATACTTTAAAGAAAGGAATTCTGAAGGCGACTACAGAAACCTCAGATTTTAAAACAAGTTCTGAACTCTCAGTATCAGTAATCCTTCCTGTATCAGCCATGTAATACTAAGCAGCCTGAGCTTTACACAAATTATGAGCAGTAAAATGCAGTGTATTGTATGGGCAAGAAAACAGAAAAATCTGCAATTGGGAAACTTCTGAAAGTTAAAAATTACATATTCAATGTGAACACATTCCAGCTGCACTGGATCCTGAAGTATGATGAAGTAAACAAGGAAATGCTTTCACATTTAATTGCCTTTTTGAAGCACTTTAATGTTTTCAGAGGAAGAGGTTTCCAGTTCTCATGTATTTGATTCTAGGAGATATTTATTTTTCCTAGTCTCCTTTTTTTCTTGCCTTTTCAGAACTCCATATTTCTCAAAACAGGATAAGAGCAAAAACACTGACAGGAAGAAATGAGAAAAATATATTTTTCAAAGAGAAAAAGAGGATATATGTACCAAATATGTTTCAAGAATGGTGCTGTCCTAAAGAAACTTGTCTGACAGTTTCCTGCTGACCTATGATTTGTATGGGGTCACTCAGTGTATATATAAAATAAAGCCTCTCCCATTTTTAGTACTTACTAGCATGCAAGGAGAGATGCATTGGATCAAGTGCAAACTATTTCAATTCAATTTTATAGAATACCTGTAGGTCAGGACTTAACATTGAGAGGATGCTGCTATGAATTCTTCTAGAGTAGTACAAGACAATTTATATGGCTGTCAACCTTTTAAATTTCATAGCAATAGAGTTGCTATTTGTTTGTTTTGCCAGAGTGTTTACAATCAATTTTTAAAAAATTAAAATACAGTGAAAATTCCGTAGGTAATATTTTTGTGCCTTTAACTCTTGCTTTAACATAGAAATAATATTAATAGAAATTATTAAATTGCTAAGTAGTAGTTTTACTTAACAACTGAATTACTGTCTGTTGTATAGAACGATCATATAAGATTAGAAGGAGAGCTCATGGATCATCTGGCCCAACTTTTCTGGCAAAAGCACAGTGTAGACAGGATGACCCAGCACCATGTTCAGCCAAACTCCGTAATCCTGCTGGAGAGATTAATCCAATGGTTTATTATTCTCATTGTGAAAAAACTTTTCTCTGCTGTCTAAATAGAATATCCCAAGGAGTAACTTGTGTCAATTTCCCCTCATCTTTTCCATGTGACTCCTTGTGGAAAGGAAGTCTCAATTTTCTTTGTAGCCACCTTTTAAATCAGTGGAACACACAGATTAGGTCTTCCCTAAGTCTTTTACCATCTGGCAGGCTTTCTGGTTCTTCATGTACCTTCTCTGGACTCAGTCCAGCCTATCCATGTATTTTGTTTTGTGTTGCAAGGGCCAAAACTGAACAGAGTGTTCCATGTGTAGCCTGACAAGTGCTGAGCAGAGTGGGACGATGCCTCCTCTATCTCTGCTGGTGGTGTCCTTGTTGAGGCAGCCTGGCATCCCACTGGCTTTCTCTGCCATAGCAGGGCTATTCACTGACTTTGTTGTCCAAGGACATCCCAAGTTCCACAGAGCAGCTCCTTAGCCAGGTAGATCCCAGGCCCCACTGCATTCATGGGTTATGTTTTTCCAGGTGCCAAACCTTACACTTGTCTCTGTTGAACTCCGTAAGATTCTTGTTACTCCATTCTTCCAGCCTGTACACATCCAGAGTGCCAGGGGCAGCTTTGGGCCCCCCAACANGTTCTATGATATTGTGGTTAGAATCATCAGCAAACTCTTTCAGGTTACACCTGGTGCCATTTTATTAGTGACTTACAGAGCTATTAAACAGAGCATTGGGCCCAGTATTGATCCTTGGGGGACCCCACTTGTTCCAGGCTCCTGTTTTTAAAAGGCAGTCCTTTATCCACCACAAAGACCTCTTGTCTAGGCCATAACCTATCAGTCCTCCTCTAGGAGTACGCTAGGGGAACTCTGTGATTTATTTGCTTGCTTTACATGTGAAGTGACACATATTTTAATAAAAACTGAGCATTTAATTTTTTTCTGGCTTTCGTGTTTATTTCTGGTTTATCTGCTATTCCCTTGTGCGAGGAAAGAAGTGAAACATAGCTATACACATACAGCATCATGTCCTGTCCTAAAGTGAGGTTAAGAATGACAGTTATGTGCAAAACTATGTGCACCAACATTCCTTGCTTCATGTTGCTTGATGGAGAATTTCCCCATCCTATTCTTATAGATCTAGTGACTCATCCTTTACATCCAGCTGAAACAGGTGTGTTTTGCTTCACAAATAATAGTTCAGCTTTACTTTGACTTTAAATTGCAATTATACTTGGGAATAATGTTCTTTTCCTGTTAAATTAGGCAGTCAACTAAAGTAAATACTACTTTTGTTTGTATTTTGGAAGTGGTTCATACTGACTAAAATTCTGGAATGGCAGAGCCACCAGCTGGGCCACCCTTCGTTGTCAAATTGTGGGAGTCACAGTAGTACAAATGAATGGAGGAATCAT
>VWZN01000977.1:88729-105122 GCA_013396955.1 Regulus satrapa
AAAAGTCAAATAGAGTTTGATTTGGCAGCTACAGTTAGGGATAACAAAAAAAGTTTCTATAAATACATAATAATAATAATAATCATAATAATAAATATGAATAATTATATTAAATATAATGATTCTATAAATTAGCAGTAAAAGGAGGCTCAAGGAGAGTCTCCATCATCTGTTGATAGCAGAGTGCTGTAGTGACAGAGGATGAGGAAAAGGCAAAGGTGCTAAATGCCTGCTTTGCCTAAGTCTTTAATAGCAAAACCAGTTGTCCTCCAGATACCTATCTCCCTGAGATGTAAATTGGTGATAGGGAGATCAGTGAAGCTTGCGCAGTCTGGAAGGAGATGGTATGTGACCTGCTATGCCTTCTGGAAGGAGGTTGTGGGGAGGTGGGGATCAGTCTCTTGTACAGTGCCTGCAGTGAGAGGAAAAGCAGAAATGGCCTCTGAGACAAGGGAGATTCTGATCAGATATCAGAAAAAAATCTTTCCCAGTTAGGTGGTCAGACATTGGAATAGGTTGCCCAGGGAGGTGGTGGAGTCGCCATCCCCAGAGGTGTTTACGAGGCTCTAGATCTGGTGTTAGGTGTACTCCTGAAGATTTACTAAAGGAAAGACAAAGTAAAACACACCTTTCTAACCTTTTTCTTGCCTTAGATCTCCTTAAGAATCATGTTGTTTGTCATGGATTTGGATTGGTCAGTAGTATATAGTCACATAGAAAATAATCTAGGTGTAACCACTGCTGGAATATCTCTTTATTTTCAAATTAAACCACAAGGCTCTCTCACCTTGAACCCAAGGGCACTGTTGTGCCTTCCATAACCACTCCTAGCATATGGCACTTGATATAACCTATTTTATACTCTGGCTATGGATCTACCTAGAACAATATAGGATACCATGCCTTGTGGCTAGTATGCTAATAGTCCCTGTATATCTTTAGCTTCAGGACTACCAAAAGTTCTAACCCCTACTAGTGTCGCCATGTTATATAAACGCCAGATTCCAGGATGTGGACATTTCCACTAAAACCTACCAGAACATCTGTTAAATCTGGCAGACAGATTATTTTGGGAGCACTATGAAGTTATTTTAGACCAATTCTTTAGTCTAAACAGACAGTTTAAAGTCTCATCCCATCAGAAGTTAAAGACTTTCTTACTCCTGGGAGGTCTTGGAACCACTAACATACCTCCTGGGTATGTTGGGATCTGAATGGAATTATCTTCAAATGTAGATTAATACATAACATAACTAAAGGAAAAGTGAAATTTCAAGAATGTCCCAATAGTTTGGCTTTCACAACAACACTGCATCTGCAAGTTGGTGAGTGTCTGAATTTGGGAGATCCAAAACAATGCTTAAATTACTGTAGATGTTCATGAAAGTTTTCTAACAGAGCAAATGACTAGGGATTTGATAAATTGAAAATGTTGATTTTGAATTATAAAACACAGGGTCTTGCCATTCAAGAGAGTAAAATCTGGGATGATTCACTGCTATGTCTACCCCTAGGTTTACTGCTGCTATGACCTTTATGAAGCCACCTTTGAAGTCACCTGGTTTGCTCACTGTCACAATTCCATGCTTGGGAGAGTCTTCCCTCAGGTGTGGGCCTCCAAGTCTCTTTTACTGCACTTCAGCATTCTCATTTCACAGGAACAGTACAATAGGTCAGAGAATAATTTACTGATTGTATTTACATTTTATACATGCACACATGTATGCATAATATGAAATATATGTAGAAATAAGGTAGCATTGTGCCCTCTACATTACTCAGAAGTAGCAAGTTCACAAGGTAGTTATTTGCTACTGTAAAAATTACCTTTTTGTGTAAACTTGGCAATGGTAATTTTTTTTAGTAGTAAAAAATCTCCCTATTCCTCTTCTCAGCACCAGTCATGACTTTTTAATTTGTATTTTTCCTCTGTTTTCTCCTCTATGAAATTCTAATTCTAAGGAACAGCCTCATCAAATTAAAACATAAAAAAAATAATATTGAGAGAAATTATCTACTGCAAGGTTTGTGAAACGCTTGAACAAGCCCAGAAAGCAAGTGGGATCTTCATCCCTGGAAATACTCAGAACCAGTCTGGGGCACTGACCTGACCAAGCTGCTGAGACTGGGTTTATATGTTTCATGAAGAAACAGACCCCTCTGCCCTCTGAGGAATCCCTACCTGTAATGAGCTATTATCTCACAACAGCTTCCTTTTGTTGCAAGTATTTAAGGCAGGATGTTACCAAAAGCTTAAAAAGAAAAAAAAAAACCCAAACAAAAACAAACAAACAAACAAACAACAACAACAAAAAAACTCCAATAATTGCCTGCATGGCCTGTTGTAGGCGGTGCAGCACAGGGAACAAAGGGCTCACAGATGTGACTCCACTGAAGCCTCTCAGCCTGGTATCTCCTCCCTGATGACAGGAGTTTGTGCTTCCTAAAAAAATGTGCTCATGAGCGGTACCTTCCACTGGCAAGGGCAAAAAATTTGTCCAAGGAGTGCTTAATGTTCTTAGGAAACCCATTTTGGGTATATTAAACCTGCAAACTTACCAGAGGAAACCAGGAGAGGGCAATGAACACATAGAATATTGCTGATAGCTAGAAAGGCCCAAGTTACTGAATGGTATGCCATTTTTTTCTTTTTTATCAAGGGATAAATATATATCTGTGCCATCACTAGCCCTGAAGAAGCTGCAGTTCTGGGGCTAAATATCACCACATTGCACAGAATAAGTTTAAGGGTCTCTAAAAACAAACCAAAGGTTTTTTCATCCATCTTGCTAAAATAAGAAACAGTTCAGAATTGCTGCTGAGAATTTCCTCTTGTGCTAAATGGAAGAATGTGTTTAACCAGAAAAATTTCCAGAATTAATGCCACATAAATTTGCATTAGAAAACAACAACAACAACAACAACAACAACAACCAAAAAACCCCAAAACAAAACAATAAAGAAAACCAGCCCAACAATCAGCATTTAGAGGTGGAAAACCCATTGAAAAATATCTGTTCTAAGAAATTGCTTTCACAACAGTCCTCACATGAATGCACTCTTGAGTTGCTTCTGTCCCAGCACATATTATTTTAAAGAAACTTAATTTAGTTCATTTCAGTCACTTTCAGGAAGTTTAACTTTTGGTGAACTCTGAAAAATCTATGTGTTCATTAACAAAAAGAGGATAGAATTTGTTTGGTTTCCCCAGAAAAAAAATGCTTGCTGCTCTATGTGTTGCTGTTAAGTCCGCTGCAGACATAAACAACAATAAATTGTTCTGCTGGATTGAGGAGTATAATTTTCTTAGTTTAAAAAGACAGGGTAACTGTTAACTTCAAAGATGCTGTAATAATAATAATAAAAAAAAAAGTTGCTTCAGCTGAAACAAAAATAGCCCTCTCCAAAAGCAAATGAATAAGGTACATCATTATTCTCAGGTATAAACAAGTGCAGGGGTTTAAACTGGAGGCTTTTTATAGCTGAAGTGGAAATATGTTCCACCAAAAAAAAAAGTTCTTCTGAAGCTCAAGTCCTGATTTTTTATTTTTCAACCTTAGTAATTTAGGTGGCATGTGTTGGATTCTGTTTTTGTCCTAAAAGTATTGGTTTAATATTTTATAACATAATATTTAAAGTCCTGAGGAATTCAGAATACTTTTAGTATCCACGGGAGCAAACAAACACATATTGCCTGCATACCTAATAGTCTAGTGGTTTACTGCAGTGAGAAACTGCCCACCACATTTTATGGTTTAACCTCAGTGCTTAGTTTTTTATGGGTTCAGATGAGTTGAGTTCATGTTTCTCCAGGATATTGTTTTCTCACACTTAACCTACACAGTTTGCTCACTGCTTGGAACATCCTTCTGACATAATGCATTTTAAATACCTGTTTATAAAAACATTATTTCATGGGGTGTGAAGAACAACATGACCAATTTTTTGGTCACAGAAAATGACTGAGTTAAATCTTATACTCTTCAAGAGCACAAACTTTGTTGTATATGAGAGTATTACTTTTACAACTGGGGTGCTGCCACAGGGAATGAAATAGAAGTGAAGGCAAATTTTTCTCAATGGTATTTTAAAACCTAGAGATAAGATATGCTCTCCAGATGCTATATAGCCAGCAAAGATTCAAAAGAATGGGAAGGATTGTACCAGTAATCTCTATTTTTACTTGCAGGGTTTTTTTTGAGAAGTACTTTTCAGTAAGGGTTTTATTGCATAGAGGTGGAGGTGCAGCAGACAGGTGCACACGACTCAGTGGGACTGCACAGGCAAGACAGGACTGCCTGGGTTACACTAACTGCAGTGGAAATCTGTACCTTGTTTCTGGCTTCTCTTTGCTATCTTTTGACCCCAGAGAAAGGAACCTGGTCAGTTTCTTCAGGTATGCAATGTAGTTTGCCTGTCATCTTTTAAGCCTGGGCAAAAGCTACAAATCATGAGGAGCTCTCTGGTTCCCCAGTACCAGATGTTTTTTCCTAAGTCCCTCCACCTAGTATACCTTTTGGCTACAGTGTGGATCCTAAATGTAGCTTTATAAATTACATTTATATATGTGTTCTGAATAAAAATTTTGAATGGTGGAGGAATTTGAATTTTTTCAAGTGATGCTGTATTCATTCTGATCCCAGTGTTCAGCAAGCAAAAGCCATGTAACAAAAGAGAAGACTTAGCAATTTCTCCTAATTAGCATGGATATGAAAACTTTCCAAAATACTTCTGCAGGATAAGTGGATCTCTTTCCCCCAGCTGACAGTTACTAGTGAGTTTTATCAGCCCACTAGCACTCCATCATTTGGCAGGAAGAGCACAAAAAGCACAAAATATGTTTTCAGTACACCAGTCTGCATCCAAAACTTTCTTGACAGCAACATGCCCCTTTCTCAGTTAGAAACCCAGGGAAGGACAGTTGCTCCAAAGACCAGATAATGGCAGAGGTGATTTTAGAAGGTGTTTTGAAGGTGCTGCAGCTCTTCAGAAAAAACCTGATCCTCCCTCATGAAGCAAGCAGCCAGGATGGAAAAGTGAAGGGTCTTATAAAAATGAGGGAACACGAACAATAAACAAAATGTTGTGTTCTTTTTCTTAATTCTCTAGTCAACACTTTTCATACTTAAAACAACTTCATTCATGCTTGTGTTAATGGATGTTTTCTTAGTGCAGGTGCTGTCCTGAATGACAACTTCTGTGGAGGTGTCCAAATTATAAACAAGGCATAGTTTGTTTTGTTCTAAAGGGAAGGGAAAAAAGTATTGCATCAGCTGACTTCAGGATGTGGTGTGCTCTCTATCATTTGACGTCTTTAATCCAGGACAGTCTTTCTAAAAAAGATATCTTAGCTCAGATAATTATGATCTTTATGCAGAAATTACTGGGTGAAATTCCATTGCCTGTGTTATGCAGAAGATCTCACTGTACAGGTCCTTCTTGGCTTTAAAACTTTGTAAATCCAAATTCTGACACATATAATCTTACTTACAGATTTCCCCAGGGATTTCTATAAAAGAATATTTCATTTTTTTTCTGTCCAACACTGCTCATTTACAGTACTTCAACAGAGTTAACATGCTCTTCCTCAGTTTGTGCAAAGATCAGTCATGGAAGAGATTTCTGTAACATGCTTTTGAATCTTTCATGGCATGATGCAAACCAAAGTTTCTTCTTGCTGGTTTTCAGTCCTTGTTAAATACTAACCTGCAAGAGAAGTGCAGTCATGATAGAAAGGCAAGCAGTAGCTTGAGAAATACAGTATCTTGCCCTTCTCAACTCAAGACTTTTAGATTGTGTTCTGGTTTGACTTCCTATACATTTGAACTTAAACTTTAATTAACAAAAGTTTTACACCAGAATTGTGCTATTAACCATTGTACTTTTAATGGGAAGCAAAATCCAAAGCCAGACCTACAATAAATAGTTTTGGGCCCCCCAACACAAAAAAGACACGGAGCTGTCAGAGAGTGTCCAAAGGAGGGCCCCGAGGATGGAGAGGGGCCCTGAGGGGAAGCCGTGTGAGGAGTGGCTGAGGGCACTTGGTCTGCTCAGCCTGGAGAAGAGGGGACTGAGGGGAGACCTCACTGCAGGCACAACTTCTTGTGAGGGCAAGAGGAGGGGCAGGCACCCATCTCTGCTCCGTGGTGACAGTGACAGGAAGTAGCCTGAAGGTGTGTCGGGATGTTTAGGCTGGACATTAGGAAAAATTCTTCACCCAGAGGGTGTCTGGGCACTGAACAGGCTCCCCAGGACAGTCATCACAGCACCAGCCTGACCACTCAAGAGGGTGTTTGGACACTGCTCTAAGACACATGGTATGACTCTTGGGGTGTCCTATGCAGGACCAAGAGCTGGACTTGATGGCCCTTGTGGGTACCTTCCAACTCAGCGTATTCTGTGCTTTTTTGATTCTGTGAAATAAGTGGATAATACAATACCTGGAGCAATTGTCATTCTTTTAAAAGTCCATCACAGGACACATAAACACATGTTAAATGCTCTACTTTCAGCTTCAAAGTCTCATGCTAGTGGGACTCAATTAATTTCCATGGGAGTTTTTCACTAGAACTCAGTATTGTCCCCAAGACTTTTAAAAGGGAATCCAGACATGCTATATTCCTTTTGTGTCTGTGGGGGAAACATCTGCTTCTGGAACCAGATATCCATTCTCTTCAAACAGCATCTTTGCTTCTTAAGCCTGCCAATGCTTAATCAGGCTCTATCTTTCTACATACATGGTCTCTTCTGCTGTGATTCCTATAGCAGCCCTATAGCAGTTTCTGTCATTTCTGCTCCTCACTCCTCAAGAGGTCCATGACAATGAGTAAAACAATGCCACCATGTCAAGATTTCTGCATTCATTACCGATTTCTTGTGACTCTTTGGAAAAACTCTTTCTGGCTTACCCAACAACAACTTTGCTGGAGCCAGCACAGAAACTTCCACTAGAAAAAGCAGAAAACATTGGAGCAGGCACACCTCCCTGCAGCCCCTTCAGGCTGTTGTCCTGAGAGGTGTAGTCTGTCATAACTGCAGAACACCCGCTACCCTCCTGAGTTCCCCATAAAAAAGGATAGAAGTAATCAGAAGTATAAAATTCCCTGAAGGTTAGGATTTTATGTGGAGATATTTTGATGGTAGATCCAAGAATTTTATTTTGTTCAAACTATGGTGGGAAATTGTACTTGAATGTAGATACAATGTTATAGATGCAGATGCATAGAGGAAGTTGTGTTAAACAAGAGCAAGTACAGAAAGAAATTACTATTATAAAACTAGACCAAAAGAAAAAGCATTGTGGGTTTAACTGTCGATTTATTGAGGAGGATAAGTAAGGAGTTTAATTGTTCCTGTTTTTCCCCATCTCTTGTCCTCACATCGTGCTTCCCTGTCACCACACAGATGACTCCTAGAGATCCAGCCACGGTATGAAACCCCAGCTTTTCCACAGTGCTTTCAGTGCCACAGAGAAGTCGGTGTTGCTCAGAATCAGGGCTGTTGTCTGTGCTCTCCCTTAGCCCGTGGCCTTTGCTTTCCCATCCGATGGGCAGAGCCAGCCCAGTGCCTCACCTGATGCTGTCACACCCGAGTGACACAGGGAAACCACACAAGTCAGCAGAAAGATGGAGAAGGGGCTTTGCTTTCCCAGGAAAGGGCACCTCTCTACAATCTTCAGTGTACAGCTGAATGCACGCACTTTTGAATAAAGTACCTCTTTTCACAGAGTTTGGCTACATGACATCGAATGTTGAGATAATCTTGAATGCTTTAAAGTGACACACATAAGAGCAGTTTAAACCAACTGCTGTGTGAGACTTAAACTCACAATAAACCTAGTGAAATCAACTTGGCCTACCAGGTTCTGAGCTCGTCTTCAAAGAATGGTCTTCAATTAGGAGCTGCTTGAGTCTGTTCACTGTGAGGAAAAAAGTATTTAATGTTAACGTTATTTCAGCTCATTAAAGTCAAGTAAGTTCTTTCTAAGTATAAACTTTTCTTCTACTCTTAGTTGGTAAAGCAAATATTACAGTCATTGCCCTGATATACCTTCAACATATTATTATAAACATTCCTTTCAATCTAACTGCATGACTTAATGTTTTACTTTAAAAATTTCCCCAATCACTGAGAATATCTAAAGTGAAATCTGATAATTATGTGTGTGGATGAAAATAGGGATTAGATTAGGAATGTATTTCAAAAAGGATCTACTATAAAGCAGAATAGTAAAAGAGTTCATAATATTGGTATGTAAGACAAAATATTATGATGAAATTTAGACCAAAGGGAAAACCACCAAGGGTGTTTTATTTGAGTCAGAATTGCTGAGTGTCAGCTCTGTTCAATAACACACACAGCTGCATGAGGGTTTTCACATGTTCTAAATGTCGCATTTGTTCTATGCAGCATTCTGTATTCAGGGCTGCTCTTCATATTGCAGCAGTGGCCAAAAGTAATAGTCAGACTCAGTGCCCTACTGTGAGCATCACTGAGCTGACACATAGGAAGCAATGGTTCCTGCCCTGGGGAAAAAGGGATATAACAATTGGAAAAAAACAAGAGAAGCAAGGAGGAAAGATAACAGAACCAAGATCCTGTACTTGATAGGATGAGAATCTGAACAACAAACAGTTTCTCAATAGGTTTAGTGTTCTCTTCATCTTAGAAGGAAGGTAAATAAATAAAGTCAGTTTTTCCCAAGACTTATTCAATTAGATACTACTTATTTCAATCTTCTTAAAATAGTTTAATTAGTTATGCCTAGACAAAGAAATGCTCAGAAGTCAAGACATGCTCACCAGTCCAGACCATGACTTTAGTGCTAAGTGGCATGTCTCTGCTGTTGAATGTACACTGATTTGTTTCAGGGTTGGAAACATATCTATTTGCACAGGCTCATATAATGGCTTGCATTGGAAGGGACCTTCAAAAATCATCGAGTTCCAGCTGCCCTGATATAGGCAGGGACAACTTTCACTAGACCAGATTGCTCCAAGCCCGTCCAATCTGGCCTTGAATGCTTCCAGTGATGAGGCATCCACAGCTTCTCTGGGCAGCCTCTTTCCATGTCTCACCACCAGCATTGTAAAACAAAACAAAACAAAAATCTTCATTATATCTAACCGATATCTTTTCATTTAAAAATCATTCCTCCTTATTCTGTTAGTACAGACTTCAGTAAAATGCCTCTCTCCATCTTCATTACAAGCCACCTCTATAGACTAAAAGGCTGCTAGAGGGTCTCCCTGGAGCCTTCTGCTCTCTAGGCTGAACAACCCCAACTCTCTCAGCCTGAATTCAAAGGCAAATCCTCCAGCCAGCCCCCTGATCATTTCTGTGTCCCTCCTCTGGACATGCTCCAACAGGAGCAGTCCATGTCTTTCCTGTGCTGAGAACCCCAGAGCTGGACACAGAACTCCAGGTGGGATCTCAGGACAACAGAGCAGAGCAGCAGAATTGCCCAGGATACAGTTTGCTTTCTGTGCTGAAAGTGCTTGCTGTACACTTTCTCTCCAGCANCAAAAATCATCGAGTTCCAGCTGCCCTGATATAGGCAGGGACAACTTTCACTAGACCAGATTGCTCCAAGCCCGTCCAATCTGGCCTTGAATGCTTCCAGTGATGAGGCATCCACAGCTTCTCTGGGCAGCCTCTTTCCATGTCTCACCACCAGCATTGTAAAACAAAACAAAACAAAAATCTTCATTATATCTAACCGATATCTTTTCATTTAAAAATCATTCCTCCTTATTCTGTTAGTACAGCCTTCAGTAACATGCCTCTCTCCATCTTCATTACAAGCCACCTCTATAGACTAAAAGGCTGCTAGCGGGTCTCCCTGGAGCCTTCTGCTCTCTAGGCTGAACAACCCCAACTCTCTCAGCCTGAATTCAAAGGCAAATCCTCCAGCCAGCCCCCTGATCATTTCTGTGTCCCTCCTCTGGACATGCTCCAACAGGAGCAGTCCATGTCTTTCCTGTGCTGAGAACCCCAGAGCTGGACACAGAACTCCAGGTGGGATCTCAGGACAACAGAGCAGAGCAGCAGAATTGCCCAGGATACAGTTTGCTTTCTGTGCTGAAAGTGCTTGCTGTACACTTTCTCTCCAGCAAAGGAAACTGCACCACTCAGAAGACTTTTCAGGATGCCTTCAATCCCAATGTCTGTGTCATCAGTAAAGATATTGAGCACTTCTAGTCTACTGCTAGTAGACTACTAGTCTACTATGTCCCTTGAGGGATGCCCTTTGTTACCAATCACCATTTGAGTGCTGCTCTTTGGATTTTGCCCTTGGTGAAGCCATGCTGGCTGCCTCTAATTAACTCTGTGTCATCTGCGTGCCTTGACAGATCATCCAGGAAGATGCACCAGGTATGTTTATGTAATCCACACAGAAAACTTTTCTCAGGGTTTACACATAAAACTTTCTGAACACAGCTGTCTGATAAGCAAAATAGAACAAATAGGTGTTAATAATATCAAATATTCGCGTGCAAATACCATACTAGGAACCAAGACTGAGTTGCAAATATGAGGTATTTATTTTAGAAACATCCTGCCCCTGATCAGGTATTTCCATTTTGACATCAGGTACAGCAAAGTACTGCTGTAGATATTCAGGAGGGATAGATGCCTAAACAGTACNATTCCCGTGGTGTCCTGCTAGAAGCAGATCTCACTAAGGAGATGTTGGACCATTCAGCTGTTTCTCTTCTACTCCCTTTTTGAATGCAAACTGCAAACTTTTATTTCTAACATCTTGATGCCTCTAAACATTATCTGTAATGCACAGGCTGTGGGGGGTTGCTTGTTTTTAACAGTGAAAACAAAGTACCAGACAATTAAAATCCTAGACACAGGGGTTCTTCTGCCACTTCTTTATTTACCATCATCAGTGTCTCACTTCTTATGCATTCACATTCCCATTATGAAGGGCAATACTGATTGCTGTTTTAACTGAGCCTTATCACTACAATATCAAATTTTTTTTCTAATGTCAGTTATGAAAATTTACCTTAGGATTTGAAACAGGCATTTTCTCTGGTGTTTTTCCATCAAGTATTGAAGTTCCACAAATAAAATTACCTGTCTCTATGATGACCATGCACAAATGCAGAGATGGTTATGCTATTAAAAAAATTACATCCAAGTGTTTAGGAGAACTTTTGATGAGATGCATAGGAAAATGGTGCTCCGAAATTTCTGCTGACGTATTTTGTTCCTACATTATGATGTGAATTGCATCAAGACAAGACATACAATTACATTAAGATGCTCTCACATCTTTGTGAACTATTTAAAGGGACTCATCCCCTGCTGAAGATGGAAGGAAAACAACAGATTTGGAAAGCTATCAATTTCTCTCCCTTCATACATAATGTTTGTAATCTCAACCATTCACTGGGGTGAGTGTCTCCGTTCAAAACTAATTATTCTCTCAAGTCTTCATCAGCCTGGACTGACTAGATGGGTTTTCTTTCTTTTGTGCAAAATATGCAGAAGGGAAGACTCATTTTGGAGCACTGCCTCAACAAATATGTGCCTGTGTATAGAACGGTTCAGCCAGTTTGTGCTTTTCACAGCAACCTCTCCTCAGTATTCACAAGTTCCAGTAAAATCAGGTGTTTGTGTCTGAGATGGTGGGCAGTCCTTTAGCATGTGCTCAGCTTGTGGACACAGTACAGGAGTGCACTCCCTAAGCAATAAGGTGCTGTTTAGCCATGCACTGTCTAATCTAATCTGCACTTTATTGACCTTGCTAAATGAAGCAAACTCTAGTGCCTATCACGGGTGTTAATGCACAGATAATGGGCTCTTTACTCTGAGCGTCTTGGATTTCTGCATCTTTGCACGTGTCATCCGACAACTTGCATGGCATTGCAGTGAATACTACATAGACAATAGGTAGGGAAGCTTTATTACAGATGCTGACCTATGAGAGAAGAAAAAGCTTTGGTGTATTTTCACATCTCTGGATAAATTTTCACTAACTGCATATTTATCTGTTTATCTCAAATTTTTAGAAATTTTGCTTTTATAGAAATCTTCTTAGACAGAAAACAAATAGGAAAGTTAGAAAAAATATACAGAGAGGGAGCACATAAATTCAAGAAGTGAAAGGCTTTTTGTTTAATACCCACTATGCTCTTTTAAAATCCTCGTTCAAGAAAGAGACCATATAACTGCATCCTGTGAAACCACTCATATTCAGCTTTGACAACACATCACTACTCTAGGCTTAAAAAATACTGCTATTAGAACCTCATTGCAAACCTCTAATTTGACAAAAAAAAAAAANGAAGGCTTTGTCTTCAGCCCTCACCCTGCAAGAAAAGAGCAACAGCTGTCTCAGGTCCTGTAGCTGCTTTTCCTCAACAAGTTTCCAGATCCTGAAGAGGCAGACCAGTACAATTAATTTACTTCATCTGATGCAGGTATTTGCAATTCAGCAATTTATGCACATGGTGCATAAAACAAAGCAACCACAAACTGGTATTGTAATGCAGATAGACAAACCCAAAATATTAGATAAGGGGCAGGTGGCATTTTGGCTGTTAATTTTGAATCGAGGATGTTACCTGCTAATACAATTATAATAATTTTCTTTTTTCAACAAATTGACATGTTCATTGAATGAGCAAACATCTGCTTGTTCTTATATAAATTCAGAAGAGGAAAAAAAAAAGGTCTGAAAGTTTACTTCTGCATTTTACTTATGCTAATGGAAAGTTGCCTGATTAGAGACTTCAAAATCAGACATACAAAGGGTAGCTAAATTTAACTAGAAGACTAACTTTTGCAAAAATAATCACTGTCTGCTCCAAAGACTACTGATGTCAGAAAAATTATATAACCCTTGTCTCTAATTAAGATGGTTTGTTAAAAAAAATCCCATTACAGACCTGAATCTGGAAGTGGTCTTAGTTTCTAGTGTTCTTAGTTTCTAGTAAAGTTCACATGCTGTAAAGAATACCTTTACATCTTAATCCTAATTATTAAGGGGAATTCATTATAATTAGGAACCTTTTAATCCAATGGATTTACATGTGACTTCCTAAATAAAGATCTTCCTAAATAAAGACCTTGACCTTCTGTAAAATATGCTTTAGAAAAATCCACAGTGTTCTGGTGTGCAACAAAGTTACACCATTTTTAATATTTGAATGCGAAAAACGGCAAGTTATAAAACGCATTATAAGTAAGAGCTTCAAAATAAGATAAATTTGAATAATCTAGTTGTAACTCAGTGTTTATGCAAACAGAAGAATCAGAGTAAATTCTTTCTCTATTTAAACATAAATGAGAGTAGTACACTGAATATTTCCACCAAGTAGAAAAAGTGGAAACCAACCACTACTTTTCAAGATTTTTCTTGTAGTGACTCCTCAACAAACAACGCTTTAATCCCAAATGAAAGAATATCAGTTTATAAATCTACTTAACACATACTAGGTTTGTCTAGTTTCCTGTTAGGATTTTATAACATTATTTATATATTTTTTTTTAATGTGTGTCACCCTATCTAAGCATACCAGTTTATTATTATTATTATTAAGAATTATCCAACCCATAACTACAGAGCTGATATTTAAAAAATAATATTAAAATACAGCAAATAAGGTGATTAATATAAACTGACATTTAAAATGGTTTCCCCTTTTTTATGCCATCACACTTTTTTCATACTCATGTCAAATAGTAAGATTAAAGAACCTTAAAATGTGTGTTGTAGGACATGCTATAAGACATGCCAAATTCAAGTAGCTTGGTTTCTGTTTGGGGGTATTTTTGTTAATTTTTGTGGTGAAAACACATATTTTTCCATTTTCAAGATTCACAACTGAATTAGCAGTTTAGCAGTAGCCCACACGTTAAGGTAACTCCAAATGCTACTAATGCCCTTGGAGATGTTTTTTCTGTTTGTAACATCTGCATGAGAACTGCTACAACCTTACAATGTAATGTAAGTTTATATATAAGTTACCACCTGATACCAGGTTTTGGGACATTACTGAAATTTCTTACTGGCATCTGCTTTAATTAGTGTAATTTTTTAGTGAAGGGAGATTTTATTTCTTATATTTTTATTCCTTATTTATATTTTTGATATGCTCTGTATTTATTGTGTCGGTGTCAGAAATCAAAATCCCCAGTGCAACAGGTACCCGGGCATACCAGTCATTCCAGACTAAAAAGAAAGGGGTAGGCAAAAGCTTAAGTAACCAAATTAACTGTGATTAGTATCAGACCTGGACTTTACAGAGCAGCTGTATCAACCTCATGAGAAAGTTTAATACCAGGGGGCTTGACAGTTTTTAGGGCAGTTTTAAAGCAGTCGCAGTAGACCTAGCTTATGAGTCTTTTTAAAGCATTGCGGAAATTTTCACCTCCACACCTCAGGTCATGGTGCCTTTTGAGGGTCTTTTCAGACCCGTGATGTAAAAAACAGTGTAATTAGGCAACCTGTGGGGAGAGCAAAGTAGTTGAATGGACACAGGCACATAATGCTAAGGGAAGGACATGACTCTCTAGGGATGCTAATGATGCTTTTCAGGCATTATGAACCTTAAATTAATTAATAAACGGAACTTGTGCTACGGAAAAAAAGGCAAACTGTGTGAATGGCTGATAGATGGGTGAGAATACCAGCCTCAAATATGCTTTTTCCAGTTTCATGAAAAATAGTAACTTAATCAGGCATAAGAAAAATGGCTGGAATCCCACTGAGTGGAAACATTTTCTAATATCACACATTGGGCAACAACCTGCTGTTTGTAACGTTAGTAAGATTTAGACGAAGATGAAAAAGACAGAAACCTCATTCCTTCGGTGTTGCATTTTCCCAATCTTCAACCTTTCCGTTTTACTCAGCCTTAGTCACTGATTGTTCCAAGCAAACCCTTAAATGGATAATAATATTTTCAAAACCACAACGAGAAAGATCATAGGGGATGAGCAGCCTGCAAATACAATGAATAAGAGAGCCCAAACCAAACCACCTCTGCAGCAGGCTGCCCAAAGCAGCACACACAGCCCGCTTGTGGACGGACACCAGTCACTGTTCTGGTTGTGGGCCCAGTCCAGCAGATGTTCCCCACCATCCTGGTGCTGGCTAGCAATGGTAACAGCCTCACACCTGGCTTTTGGGTATGTTCTCAAGTAAGAAAGCTTTGCTGCCTCCTCAGTGTTCTGCAGGCTGACCTTTTTTGCGGACACAGCAGAGGCAGCGAGGCTGGCGTGGCGAGCAGCCGGCACCAACACTGGCCAGGGCGAATGACCTCCAGTCCAAGGGAGGACCTTCGACACCCAGGGTGGCACCACTGATCTCAGGGTGGTGAAAGCACTCTAAAGATGAGCACTGCAACAAAATAATGCAATAGCAGGGTAAGTCAGCATTCACTATCCATCGCAGCCACAATACAGGACCACATTTTTCTGGTTTTCTATTACTAAGTGTGCACCATTTAAAGCGATACTCAGTTAAAATAAACTGCAACGCAACAAAAGACAGGAGAACAGTATCAAAAGCATCAAAATCCAGTCGCAATGTCAACCTGCCCTGTAACATGTGGACTGTTAAACCTGACCTGGGGAAGCTGGCAGTGGTCTGAGGGTGCCTGGAATCTACCTGAGTAAGGTGAAAACCTCCAGCCCAGGCTGGTATCACGGACAGGATTCACTTAAATATTCTCACCACCAAACTTTCGGTGAAGGAGAACTTTTGTGTGTTCTTCTCAATTCCTTAGCAAGGATTCATAAGCAAACAGACTTTGGAAAAATACACCCAAAAGAAGTTTTGGCTGAAATCCACAGACCTTAATTCATTTGCCTTACTCGGTGATTGTACTTATCAAAACACAGCCTTGATGAACTCTTGTAAAAGCAGGAAGGAAGGGAGAGGTTTTGGGGCCACAGCTTGCTCCTCTTCCCCAGCACAGATTTGGGGGAGACACTACCCAAACTAGGTTTATTTGTTCTGGTGATGGGGCTAAGCCTCTCCCATGTGAAATTTTACTTTTCAATGAGAACTTACTCCGAGAGGAGCATCGCCAATATATTTCTCGTGTGACTCATATGCACAAAACCCAAAAGTCAATAGTCAAGAGTTTATTTGATGGAGGTTTTCTCCTAATTAAGAGGTCATTAAGGGGATCCGACTGTTACTCAGCGCTGAGACGAAGGTCACCAGCAGCTGCTCCAGCCCGGGAGATGTGCCGGCCAGCACATTTTCCAGAAACATGTTTCCTCTCTTGCCAGCGGCCCCTTCCCCCTCCCCGCCACCCCGTTTCTAGTCTCTCCAGCGCTGATGAGCTAATAGCATTTTTCCTTTGCATACTTTGGCGCTGCCCCACGGCATACTCTGGCAGCCTACGTGTGTCTGAGCGCGCCC
>VWZN01000982.1:4091-17461 GCA_013396955.1 Regulus satrapa
GGGAGGAGGGGGTAAGGGAGGTTGGGTTTTGTTCTGTTTGGGATTTTGTTTTGTTTGCTTGTTTTGTTGTTTTTTGTTTGTTTGTTTGTTTTTAATATACTTTTAGAATTCAGCACAGAGCCACAACATAACTCTCATAATCCACGGCATTAGGTATAGAAAGAAGTAATTGATTGCTGGTTAGTTGTAGCTGTGACTTGTGTTTCTATTATAATAATAACTTACAAACTCTTACAGAAAGCAGATATTTGGCACACTCCTAAAAAGCATTTGTGTAAGTTTGGTGTGTTTGCCTCATACATAATGTATACTCCTTAATCACCTGCATAGCCAAAGGATGGCACTTTAAATTGATGACTGTGATATATTCATACGTAGAACAAATTAGTTTAAGGACAGATGAAGAATAGATGTGCACTCTAGCTAGCATGAACTGTTACAATTATAGAGATTATTACAACCACAGTCTAATACCTTCCAGACATCAGAAATCATTAAGTACCAGAGTTACATAGATCTACAAGCTAGTTTTATCACAAAAATATTACTGCATTTCAGTAGTTTCAATTGTGCTATTGTTGAAATTAGAATATTTCTACAAAAAATATTTTTTTCACAGCTTCCAAAGTTAACCTTAGAAACATTCTCAGGGAAGCAACATTATAAAAATATCCCAAAGTGAAAATTATTATAGGGTGGTAAGTTTTGTCTTGGAGCATTTTGTTTCCTATACATAAGAGGAAGGTGTTGTTTTAAGTCAGTGGAAATCACGGTGAAACTGTTGAGAAAAGCCTGGCCCTCAGACAAGCGTGGGACTGAAAGGAGCTCATTTGCTTGAGGGCAACTTGGAAAGTAATGAATTTAGTCATATCCGTTATAAGAATCTATAAAATATTGCAAAATCTGAACTCACTTCAGGCTGTACTTAGGTTTAAAAGTGAGCATGAACCAAACCAGTACATCCTAATACCTGCAGGTTTGCATGTGTTCTCTACATTGAATGTGGATAACTTTCATGATTTGAACTACACCCAAAATTTACACTGAAAAAGTAACTGGAAAAAAAAAAAGTTTCCTGTTGCAAACATCATGAGAGAATGTTGCAAACTTTTTCCTGTTGCAAACATCATGAGAGAATGCCATGCCTACTTGTTAGATTCTTCTCTACTCTTAGTCCTTCCATTTGCAATTTCACTGGTGCTTAAATTCTTTACTCAAAAAGACTTTTCTTTTTTATCTCCACAATGTAAAAAAAAAGCATGTGCACGATAGGTACCCCAAAAAGTCATGGCAATAGTCAGGAAAATGTTCTTACCCCAAAAAAATGAAAGTAACAGTTGTTGGTATTTTTGTATGTTTTGTTTTGTTTTGCGTTTTATTAGTAATGCCATAAATCCAGTGGTTTTTTTCTTTGTAAATTACTCTTTTTATGTATGCAACTTCTTACATAACCCCAGACATTATACATGTGTATGTGAATCTATCTATCTATCTATCTATCGATCTATCTATCTATCTATCTATCGATCTATCTATCTATCTATCTATCGATCTATCTATCTATCTATCTATATCTATATCTATATCTATCTATATAATCTATATCTATATATCTGTATCTATACCTGTATCTATATATCCTTTCCCCAGGTCATAATTACTCTCTTATTGACATGAGGAAACATTTTTAAACTAAAAGAGAAGAGATGTTAGGAAGGAATTATTTACCGTGAGGGTGGGGAGGCATTGGGAAAAAAAAATGCCTAGAGAAGCTGCGGATTCCCCATCCCTGGGAGTGTTCAAGGCCAGGTTGGATGGAGCAGCCTGGGTTAGTAGGGGCCTGGGTGTAGATGATCTTTAAGGTCCTTTTCAACCCAGGTCATTCTGTGATTCCACTTAGTAGAGGGATTGCATGGTTGCTCTGTGGAAATGTAGTGCAAAAGAACAGAATATTCACTTTTTGGTATAGTCATGTTTTTGCTTGTTGCTGTGTCTTTGCACTGGCTTGGATCTATCTTGGAAAGTAAACACAACAAAGAGAATGCTAACACAGTCCACCTGCTGCCTTAACCAGGGCTGGATATCTACATAAGTGATGCAAAATCCTGAAATTTCTTCCTACTACCACATCTCTTTATTCTTACAATTAAATAGTTACAGGCGCAGAAATGCTCATGCAGGCAAGCAAGGAACTGAAAGGAGGTTCAGAAAGTGAAACAATTGGTATCATTCTTCCCTGGTAAAATGTGAATCATCATCAGACTCCCATAAAATAGAGAGAATCACCCTCTTCCACCTCTTATAGATCACTACCACACGTTCTTTTATTAAGACATGAGAACTGACATTCTTTTCAAGAGAAAGAGGCAGGTTAATATGTTTTTTTCTCAGCAAGCCAGACCTTGGTATGTTTATGCACATCACCAAAAGGCTATGAATTTTCACTGTGGAAGTCTCTTGGTTAAAATGAGGTCTATATCGGATTTTTTTTTTTTTTTTTTGGTCAGCTGCCACATCTGCTCTAGATTGGGCAACATATGGAGTGAAAAAAGTTAGACTAGAAGCAAGGAGGACAGCGTTTTGAGGTTGGACTGACAAGAAACAGGTATTTTCTGGATATGTGAGTCTAAATTCTAAGTTTTCAAAAAAATTGAGGTACTTAAAAGCTAACTGTTGTGTTACTGCAATGGACATTAGGTCTTGAAATTTATCTGGAAAGCTGAAAACAATAAAAATGTGCTCATGCACAGGTGCATTTCAAATTCAAATGGTGAGGGAAACAAAAAACTACCAGGGAGCAGCAATCATGACTTTTATACTCCTACAATCTTTAAGCAAATCTTACACACAATAGGGCACACTATTACTTAAGCCTTCACAAAGAAAGCCACACTATTCAGGAATTATAGATGGAAGACCAGAAGCTCTGTAACTTAGATAAGCTGATGCATGAATCCATATGAATTCAGAGAAAGGTAGATTTGTTTGGTTTGTTGGTTTGGTTTGGTTTGTTCAGCTTGGTTTGGATTTGCTTTTTATTCTAAAAAAACATTCCCACTGTAAAGAAAACATTTAGAGTGAAATCATGAGTGATTGTTAAGATCCTTAAGACTTATTTTAAACTTTTCTCTGTAACTCCACAGTCCACTTCTGTAATTGTAGGTCTTATTCTTACACATAAATTGATTAAATAATCCTCAAAAATATGAAAATTTTGCATAGAAGAGCAAATGGAAATTTGCATAAAATAGACCCATGATAAGATTTCAACTATAAGAATATATAGGATTTAATTTTCAAACTCTAATTAAGGTCTGCACACATGCCACATTTAAAATATTTCTGGTTTTTCTTGAAGAATGGTATTATTTGCATCCGCCATACACTTTCAAGTTTATTGTAGGGCTGCATTCCGGTAATTTAAATAAAGAATCTGAAGGTGTGCGCTGGTTAAATCCCCATGAAAAATGTTTCTTCCAGGAACAAAGTAGGTTCCACGACAGTGGCTGTGGCAGTCACCTAAACTTCCTTGGTCCCTGATACACAAGACTGATTTTTGAGTAGGTGCTGTTCATCCATGCAGGTCCTTGTGGTGAATTCCTTGTAGCATATGAAGGAGGGAGGAATGAGGTGTGAGCTGGTGGCCAGAAGGGCTCTCTTCAGCGAGGTCCTTTTAGGGTAGGGCTGTAGCAGAGGTCATGTCTTCTTGTCTCCTATTACTGCATCTTATATCCACAAGAAGTGGTGTTTTATTTTGGCATAGCAGCTGGGGACTGAAGTACGTGTCTCCCAATTACCTATTGACAGGAATACAAAAAAGACAGAAAATAGCAGTTTATCCTATAGATTAAGTTGGGTTTAGTTCACCAACAGAACTACAGCTTTGTCAGAAACTTTTCTCTCAGTTTTTAAAATCTGTCTATACAAAGACCGGTAGACCAAGGTAATGATAAATTACCACTGTTACTCTACAGTAAAGGGAAAATTCTCCACCCAAAATATTCTCAACAGAATCAGAAATTTAAATGTAAATGGTAAGCATGGCTTTAGGTGACTTTTTTTCTTTTTTTTGGTCTTTTTTTTTTTTTTTTTTTTCTTTTCTTTTTTTAACACATATTCTGTTAATAACTTATTAATGCTATTTTCTGCTATTTAGTCACCAGGAAGCCAGTGAGGTCTGTACTGTAAAGCTTCACTTTGCTGTCAGAGGGTCCATACGCAGGGGATCCCACTGCACAATGTTGTAACCTAGTCATCTTGAGTTGACATTGCACACCACTCGTCTCTGTATGTGGCAGAAGTTTTATCAGCACCTCCAGCAAGAAGCACCACTCTCTGGTTGGAAAACATCTGTGTTTACACTTAGAAATGTCAATCATCTTTTCCTTTTAATTCTCGCTATTACTTACTGCCATGTCTGTCAGCAAGCAGCAAGCTTCCTGGCTTTACCAAAAACTCATATATTCTGAAAAAAAAGAGCACGGAACATTCCATAGAAGTGCAGCATATAGAGTTGGAATTATTTTTTTTTTAACCTACTGGTGTGTAAAAGGACTTTGCTAATCTGTTGAAATCCTGTGGTTTAAGTCCCTTGCTACTTCAGAAAACCTTAAGAAGAATACAGTAATAAACTATGCTGGTAGTTTTGGGATAATTGTCCTCAACTTTGGTTTGGGGTTGGGACATACTTATTCAGTTAAAATGTACACGTTTACAGAATAAAATTTATTCATACCATTGCAGTGCCCAGCAGCACATCTTTCCCAGCATTCCCATTGCAAGCCAAAATATCCAGTAAGCCAAGTCCACTGGCTTAATCCCTGGGCCATCCACAATTCCAGTGTTATGTGTAGTTTTCAGATTGTGTTTAAGTTGCACACAAATCATGGTCAAATAATTCACTCAAGACCAAACACTGCAGGATCTGGTTTCACTGGCAGGAAAAGGCATAATGGAAAACTTAAGGAAACCACAGAATCCTTATGCACAGGGTGTGCTGCTCATTGACATTAGCATGAAGCAGCCTTAGCAAATGAAAGAATCTGACTGTGCAGCTCCAGAAAACTTCAGTCATTTGTAAGGTCTCAAAGAAAGCAGAAAGTCTGTACTCATATGCCTACCTAATCCAATATCTCTTACTCCTCTGGGTCATGGTTACCCAGTTCTGTCAGATGGGATATAAATTTTCTCTAAGACATTGACATTTGGGGGCTAGAAGGTCAAATATAGGATTGCTCCTTTGTTGTGGTCAGTTTCTTCTGTGTAAAGCACGCAATTTGACATCTTAAAGAACTCACTGGTACTTACATTTAGCTCATTTCCAAGTCTTAGCTGCAAAATGTACCCTCAATTTCTAGGTAGTAAGGATATCTATACCATCTATCATATGCCATATATCATGGCTCTCATACTGAGAATACTCAAAAGTATTCTCAGTCAGTGATCACAAGGTTTTGTTTCTCTGCTGTGTTCTTCAGCAAATGCAACCCAATGTTCCTAAACTGGGACACTTGCTATTTTAATTTGTGTGGTGGCAATTTTTTTTCCTGCTACAATTTTTGCCAGTTTTATAGGTCAATACTAGTTGACTAAAATAGGTGCAATTTGCCTCTGCCAGCTGATGTTTAATAATAACTGTCAATCCTGCCTGGACTGTGCATCAGTAATTTCTGAAAGTACATAACACACAACACACATGTGGATTGACTACCTTACACTCTTCTGACAAGCCATTTAATTAACTGATAAAAATCAAAGAATGAGTGGATGGACCTTGAGAGGAAGCTAATTTGTGTGTTTATTGGACACTCGATAGTACGCTGGCCTCTAGTAATTGCAAAAGTTCTGTGTTGTGTGCAGCTTGCTCCAAAGGTAAGGCTGGGAAATGTGTTAACTTCACCCTTTGCACCAGTCCTTCAGTGCCAAAGACCTGAAGCAGCATGCACTGAATGTCAAACCACAGAAAAAGTGACACGTGGTGGGGCTTTCCTAGCTGTGAAACTGAGGGCAGCTGCTTTATTTGCAAACTAGTTTAAGCTCCTTGCTAGCAAACTTTAAACTAGGAACTGCTGAGATTTATGGTTCCTTACAGGCCCCTAAGTGCTGCGCGCAGTGAAAAAGCTGGAGTGAAAACATGTCATTTACTTCCCCTGGAGAAGAAGTATTTCATGGAGGCAGGTCAGAGAGCCACATCTGGATCATTGCTGACTTAATATGTGACCTGCACAAGTTACATAAGTCCACTGTTTCTGCTTTCTCAAGTGTAAAATGGGTAAAATATTTCAGAGCACATTAATTGGTTGACCATTTCCTATATACTGAATAAAAGGAGATTACTGCATGTTTAGGCATCACATTCTCTTTTATATTTTGTTTTAACCACAACATGACAAGATTTTCTCATTCTTTCTCTTACACTTAGCTAGTTTGTATGCCTGACGGTTTATTTTTTTCTCCCATTTTTCTCCTCCAGTTTTCCTCATTCTCTGCCTTTGTTCTCCTTCTTTCCTATATTATTCTGCTCCTCTGTCTTTCTTCCTGCTCTGTTTCACCATAATCATGACATGAATAATTTCTATTCAGGAGTCTCACTGAGTGTTTGATACACTGAGGCACGTTTCTGCTGCTTGCTACGTACATACTCTGTGGAGCATCAGTCCCTGTAGGCTGCCTGGGTACATGGTTCTTATGCTCAAGTACTTTTGCCTCCTGCATGCAAATGTTTAAGGGTTTGCTGGAGTAAAACACACCCTGAGAAGCTCAGTTTTGCCATTATTCTGGTCTGGAGTCTCCTAAGGAATGTGCCTTTACCAAAAAAAGCTATTTCTGAGTAATAGCTGGTGACTTGAAGGGACCTGAGAAGCCAACCTGTGACTCAGCTATTGATTGGACTGTCACTTTGTCATGTATGGTAAATACCCGGAGGCACTGGAAGGAAAAGATGAAAAGAGGGAGTTGCCAGACCAGAAAAAGAAGGAATAGGCTTTTGAGGCTGGGAGGCTGACTTTTCTTAGATGAAGCCTGTGCTGAGGGACAGAACTTGACAGCAATAAAGTCATTCAATCTGCATGGGTTTTTTTGTAATTATATAAATTATTTTAACGTAGTAAATGTTTGTTGCATGACAGTGAAGATATTTTCTCATGGTGTGGACAACTGTGAAATAATACATAGCCAGCACATCTAGCTATAGCACCAACATGGTACACTTCTCATTGCATTATGTAGCAAATATCAAATATTTCAAGAGGGAAATGAAGGCAGTCTTGGAACAGATTATTATTGTCTTTTTTTAGCTGTCTAGTCTCTCTCTTTTTATTCTTTCTCTGTTAGCTGGTAAATCACTCATCTCTCCTCAGACAGACAGACTCACTGCTCTCCTTAGACAGCACAAAATCAGATGAAGTTAGGATAGTGGCTCACACCAGGTCCTCATCACCATTGCCCTCCATAAACCCAAGAGTTTTAGTGCACTGTTCTGGTTACGCATTGCTTTCTTGTTTGTTTGAGTGGGGGGTTTTGGGGGGGGTTTTGTTGTTTTTGTTTTGGTGGATTTTTTTTCCTTTGGGGGCCTATAAAACTATAGCTGAGGCATCTGTTAAGGGTGGCTGATAGGGAATTTAAGGATGTCAAAAAGAATATTAAAGGGATTTTCCACTGAATGAAATTTGAAAATGGAGACAGGTTTCTTTTCTATTGTGTTTACCACAAAGAACAATACCTAAAGGATGCATCCATTGCATGCTGGCACATTCTAGCTCTCACAAATCATGTTTCCAGCGGAACTGTACTGGCAGGTTGTTACTCACTTTAATTTCTTCAGATTTATGTGTTGAACTCCGAATTCTGTGAGTTTTAGTCTCTGGCTAGTTACACATATGAGAGTTATTTTGCCCCTGCCTTCTCAGCAGACCCAGCTGCAGAAGGAAAGGGCTGGGCATTGGGTGCAGGTGTAAAGACAGCACGAGGTGCCTTCACTAACATCTGTGAGGGGAGAGGGACCAGAGAGAGCGACCTAGAGGAGCAAGGCAAGTAGGTTTGAATACGTGTATATATGTATATATATTGAAGAGGTTTGCCTTCATTTTATCAGTGACTGCTTGAACGTAAATGTTTTGGGGTGTAACTGTTTTGATTTTAAAACAGTAGAATTATTTGGCCTGATACATCCAAACAAGAATACTCTTGGGTAGTTCCTCTTCATATAAAGAAAAAATCCAACTAATCTTCCTGGCTTATAGTTCCATCAGATTCTTTGCATTTCTCTAGCTTTTCCATAGAGAGAATGAAAATCACATTTATAAGTGACCTTTAGTTTTTGCCAACTAGTCAAGTATTCTTTGCACTGGCACAGTAATACCATTATCTTGACCTTTGTCTCCCTTATACAGTTTCTCTTTGTGCCTGTCACTAGCCCTGGCTCAGCTAGTAAGAAGGAGGAAAAAATGATAAAAAGGGGGAAACTACAGTCTTATTCAAATTGTTAGGCCATGTAAGCTTCTGTTTGTTCCAGCTATGCTTGGTTTTGTTCTGTTTATTTTTGCCTCTTCAGCTTGAATTTTCCATTTCTTTCCCCGCCTCCCCCCCCTTTTTTTTTTTTTTAATTCCTCACTCAAACTCTATTTAACCAGGTATATTTGTGTGGAAAAATAAAGTTTAGGAGAACTTTAATGTGAGATTTTTCTGGTCTGAGTAATGTTTGTGGTTTGCCTTGATGTAAGCCCTTCCCCAATGCCATGCTGTTGCACTTCCATGTGCAAAACAGTTGTATTTCTTTGAAGTTAAAATAAAAGTGCTTCACTGTTTTCTCTGACTTCAACATAATCAAGCAGCAAGCATCTATGCCTAAATTCTACATTTAACTCTCAATCTGACCTTGGATTAATCCCTTTACCTCACCATGCCTCTGTTTCTTTTCCTGCCCCAGATCAGCATGAAGGCAGTGCAGTGAGAGTTGGGGAGCTCAGTCTTAATTCTTTAATACAGCTGGAAAAAATCCCTCAAGACATAAACTAACAGATTTCAAGCCATGCTTGTTGGCTACTTTCCAGTCTGAGTGAAGTGCAGAGCTACAGGACGACTAATATGTCTTGAAAATATCACTTGAAAGCCTTTATCTCAATAGTGTTTTGACTGATGCATAACTTGCAGAAAGACATTCAGTTTCCATCTGAAAACATCAAGAGATTTACAGTGTGCGATTTCTTTCTATAATTTTGTCCTTTGTTCTGTGATTTATTTCCAAGCACATTGAATCCTGTTATAACACATAAATTTAATACAAAATGCAATCTATTCTGTTTCCTTCCTTTCCTGATGTGTAGGAAAGAACTATGGAGGATTTCCATTAAGAACAAGTGGCAGAGCTTCACTGTGTTTCAGTGGCAAAGACTCCTGAAACAGGGTTGATGTGCCTACAGATAGATGGTTTCCTGTTGTTTGTTTTTAGTCTAATCAAGCTGATTGGGATGAATGGTAATGGTGATGTCTTTTGCACATACCAGAAATTTTCTTTGCTTGTGAGCTGGAAAACATTTGCAGTTTGCAGCAGCAATAGCAGTTGACTGAAGATGGGATATTTGATCATTACCCTCGTAATGGGAGTTGCTGTTTTTCCACATATGTGTCTGCTTATGAGCTTAGAAATTAAGAGCATGTTTCATCCATTGATCTGAAAAAGCTCTTTGTAAAAAGGGTTCCTATCGAGCAAATGATGAAATGCATGACCAGACAGAGGGAAACTAGCTCAAGGTGATGAGCAGACGGCTGGCAGAGGTGACAGAGGACTCCTGTCCTTCTGTGTTTTGAGGCCCAGAGATTGTATGACTCCCCTGAGATGATTTCCCCCTGCTAGACTCAGCAGAATTGCAGAATTGTGGTGATCCTAAGAATGGACCGTTCCCCGAATACTCCATGGCCAGACTTGTATAAAGTCTATTTTTGTTCTGATCCTTAGGGTTTGATAGCTCAAAACCTATAGTTAATTGTATCTGCTGATATGGTCTGCTTCTGTCTTTAGTACCAAAACATAAGATACAAAACATTAATCAATTAGAAAAATTCTTATGAGAGAGCAAGTCTTTCATAGGGATGCTTTTTATGGATGGGCTTTGTGGAAAAGGCAAAGCACTGTAATTTTGGGTGTAGGCAGGGTGCTGTCTGTCCCTAGAGGTAACTGAGGATGCATTCCACATGAAAATAAAAGTGCTAATTATACGGTATATCACATGCAAACTTTTAAAATTTCCTACCACCTTTTTGTTATCTTCCCATTCATTGCCTAATTGATACACTACCTATCCTCTTTTGTGCCAAATACATTTGTTTTCCTCCTTCTAGGTCACAGTTTTACAATTATCGCCATAGCAACATTCCAGCTATAATAAGAAGATACATCTTCTGAATGGCTGGTGATACAACATTAACTGTTAGAACATAACATTTTTCATGTTGGTAACATCTGGAGCTCACAACCAGCAAAGATCTGTAAAAATGTCTGTAGCTCTTTAATAATCACCCAAGGCTTCACTTGCAAGCTTTATTAGGATGCATTACAAACACTCTTTAGTCTCCAGGCAGGGAATGTGATAAAAATAAGTGTTACTCCAGTACCAAAAAAGAAGGGGGGGAGGGGAGGGGAAATTCAGTTTAAGTCATGTGACAAAAAAAAGAAAAAAGAAAAAGAAAAAAAAAAAAGGTAGAATTTGAATTGGCTTTTGTGTGAAGCCCTTTATTTTTGAGAGTTAGGCCAGACTCCTTTCCTTTGCTGTTCCCAGCCTATTACCTACAGCACTAATATTGCTATTTACTGGCTGATTATATCCTCTGGCAAGATTCGGACTGTGTCTACTTCCCTGCTGCAAACTAATCAGTTTTCAAAATTAGTTATTGATCTCCGGCTCATTGTGGAGGACAAATTTAGTGGCTGGTTCATTGAGTATCAGCAGTGCCACTCTTTGTGAGAGCTGCATAGAAGTGAAAACAAACAACATATTCAGGCCCACGTACATATATAATCATCTAATATAAGGAGGTACAAGACAAGTACAAATGCACTGGGAAATGAAATAGCTTTTTTTTTTTTTTTTTGTGAGAAAGGTGACATAAATTCAAGACTATTCCTCTCTTAAAGTACAGGTATATTTCTCACTATCTACTGTGGAGAGTATCTGAGAGAGAATCCACATATCAGCACTATTACTGGAAAATATTACTTAATCTGAAGTAACTTGGGGTGTTGAATTTGTTTAGGGATTTTTACTTGTTTCAGTTGTTTGAAGACAGTAAGATTTTCAAAGAATAAGTACTTGAGCTTGGGATTTATATTTTAGTCACTACCAATGTGCTGCCATTATCCATTGCAAAGCTTTGTTGAGATACATAAAATCTTTTTGGTGATTATTATATGGACTTTCCTTTGGTTTTAATGGGAACTTATCAGATGCAAGAAATTTTAAGTGGAAAAGTGTCCCTCTAAAACACTGAGACAAAGACATAATCAGCAACACAGCATTTTCCTGGAGGTGGAAGGCCCATGCCCAAGTTGTTTCTCTACTTGAATGGAAGTACATCAACACTAGGTTTCATAGTTCTAAATTTCATTCCCAGGTGGGCCTATAAAAATTTTGAAACCTAATTCTTTTTCTGAGAAAAGAAATTCCCATATAGGTTCAGCACATATTTTCTAGTCTCTTTGGGAAAACTCCTAGTCCATGCAAGCATTTTGAAAATGTCCAAAATATTTTTAATAATAGTTTCCTCTCGTCCAAGTGCAACAATTTCTTTATTTATGATGCAAAAAACAATGCTAAAAATGTTTTTCTCTTTCTTAAACATTATTATTCTTAGGCATTCTACTGAAAAAAATTTCAACCTTTTACATATTTCAGTGTTGAAACAGTATACAGTCTTCTCCAAGTGTGTCTGTATAAATATATATTTCCACATAATATTAATTAATTAAAATTAATGAAATTAATTTAAAATGTTCATTGCATCTTTTATCTTGTTATGAGCTCCTTGGATATTATTTCAAGGTTAGCATTTTAAAAGTGTCCAACAGATGAGAATGTCAAAAACATTATTTGCATGGATTTTTCATTAGAAATTATAATTTTCCAAAATTCACTCAAAACTTGGCCCAAATTTCCCAAAAGGTTTATGGATCTGGATTCTTTTTCTGATTTATGAATAAAAACACACACCAGGTCCTTGGCTTTCCCTGAGTTTTGAGACTTTCATGGTGTGGTTTATCTTTGATGTACAGACAAGCTGGAACCTCAATAAATAGTTAGTGGTCTATGATTATGTTCCTTGTTTGAATGATACACATGCACACAAACTTCCAAAAGAAAACTTTTTGATTCCTATTGAGACAAATTAGAAATTACTGAGAGTTTTATAACCAGATTTATTTTTAGTTGAAGGTTTGACCCTATATTCCTGTATGCTTAAAATTTCCATAAAAGTAAGAGCTGGAGAAGGCAAAAAGTACAAATCCTATGTTTAATGGGAATTGAATCTTAGAGAAGAAATAATGAGAAAATGGAGTAGCCTGTGTATTTCACCATTAGTTTCTGTTACACTGCAATGAATTTGAAACATGCTGCTTGTTTTCCACAGTTCTTGAATGAAGCTGGGATGTTAAAACCCCCTACTCACTTCTACCTCTCATCTTATTAAGAGGTAACATAAGAATCATATATTTCACTACAAAATCTGAGCTAAAGCCTTCTGTGGTTAGCATTCACTTTGAACCAAACACTCCTTAGTCACCTACTTTCCTGAAATGATGTACCTGAAATGAATCAGATTTAAAATCCAAATGTCCCTACGAACCGAAAAAGTATTTTAAGATATATGAAAGAATTAAATGTATATTCAATTTAATTTGAAGATGGGCACCTAGGTCTAAAAAAACAACATTTACTTGTTTCAGTGAAACAATCACTGAACAAAGAACTTGTATACAATTGATCTATAAATACAAGTAAATCAATAAAATATTTTAGACCTCCATTTCTAGCCTATCTAGGTCATTTAAATGCTTTATCCTCAAGGGAATTAATGAAATTAAAAACTATATTACTTTTTTATTTGAGCATGCTCTGTCTGCCTGTAATTTCTCTGCTTTCAAGTGAATGGTTCCACTAGAGTTAACACAACCATATTTTGCCCTAGATTTTAATTCAACTAAAACTAAACTGGAAACAAATATGCTTAAAAATGTTTTGGTGCACTCAAAGATAGGACTAAGCAACAAAAAATACCCCAACAAAACAAACAAACAAACAAAAAAAAACAACCCAAAAAAAACAAAAAAAAAAAACCTTTTTAAAATGCAAATGTAAGGGTTTGTACTCAAGATATAT
>VWZN01000982.1:18086-34723 GCA_013396955.1 Regulus satrapa
GAATTTTTAAAGTTGTTTCTTTTTTTTTTTTTACACCATAGGCAGTCTTCTGAGTGGCAGTGAGAATTCTGAGATTAACATGATCTTAAAAGAAGTGAGCAAAGTTAGTGCATCTACATCCTCCATTTGTGTTGGATTGCTAAACAGGCCACCAGCTGTGATTACATCTACATTTCCAGTGTTACTGAGTTGTAAGGGAAAAACAAAGTCAACAATAAACTCTTTTATATAATTTCCATCTATCTTTGGTGCCACAAATTAAGATTAATTTAATATTATAATTTATATGTAATTAATTGAAAACATTCCATCCCTGTTCCCACACTCAGAGCATGTTTATCATTCAACAGTAAGATAAGTTACAGATGTAAAATCTCAGGAGAAGAACAAATCCCTGTGATTTTGAGTGCTTTGAATTGTTTGAGGGTTGGTTTTTGGCTTTTTTTCATTTTAATCAGTAGCTGCTAATAAGGCTAACCAAATTACTACAGATTGATTGTCTTATCTAAGTGAATTTATCATCTGTGAAATGAAATATGACAGAATTTGGGGTCTATTTGAAGATGCTTAGCAATGCACAAGCTGTCCTCATGATGGAGTGGTGATGGCATTCACTACCAATATCAGATTCAGGTTTAAAATTTGAGATGTGGATTTTCAGTACATGAGGGATTCATCCTCTTTTAAACTTGATCCAAGCACTATTGCACCAAAGTTTTTATGGCTGATTAGAGTAAAACCACTGTTGCTCCTTAGTGTATCATTATTTTCTTTTCTGTAGATTTTCTTCCAGTAAAAAGTGGATGACTTAATGTGTACAATCTAGCTTAAGTCCCTCCCAAGAACTACTGAAATGAAAAAAATCCAAATGGTGTTAAGCAGGTTGGGATCATGCAGCACTTGATTAGATTCCTACCATTTAAAATATTCAGATTTGCTTATACACTGCCATGGAAGTTCAAAGCAGAGTATTTGGTTCATTTAACAACTGCAGACACTCCATTAGCCTTTTTCACTACCAGCCTCATGTCTCATATGCCTGCCTGATCCATCTGTCACATTTTGTCAAACGTAAGCACTCTCAGGGAGCAGCCATGATTTCACAGTGCATTGCAGAATGGGGCTCCAACCTGAATATCCACTGAACCACAGACTAAAATTTTAATAATAGAAGAGCAAATGGAAGCTCTTTAATCAGGAAGACTGTGATCAAGGAGGGATGGTTACAATAATGTAGATGTGTGGGGGGCAGTAAGACATGTAAATCTTCACTGAACGGATAATGGAAGGACAGAAATATCAGGTTAGATTACACAGTCAGGCTTCTGCCTTTGAAACCACCCAGTAAAAGATGCCGAGAAGAAAGCTGAATAAGCCAAGTACCCAGAATCTTTTCCTGATGTTCCTTGGCTCAAATCAAAAGAGCACACAACACCTCACAGATCTGGGTTTTCAGAGTAGAAATGGATGATAGGGAATTAATTGCAATCTAAATACTGTACACCTCAACAATCTGGCCACTGACATTTAGATACTCAATTTATGTGCAGTATGATTACAGGATGCTAAAAGATTTCTCATTCCAAACCAAAGGTATTTTAGTATGTTATTGTCAGGTCTTGTGTGTTTTAGATATATACATATATGTACATAAATCTCTTTCTGTCTCTGTACATGGAGTCATACTGACACACAAACAGATATAAAGAGTAATCTATAGTAAAAAATCTGTTACGCTGACCTTGTACTGCCATTCTGACAAAAATTGTGACTTATGTCAGGTGTAGAATATCTAATTTTGTAGCAATATCTGTATCATGGTACAATTAACTTCTTCCCTGTCTACATGTACCATATATTTTCTTTAATATTTCTACATATAAACTGCACACTGAAAATAAGTCATAAGCCTTGCTCTGTAAAATAATAAAAAAATTAATAATGTTTAGGTACTAAAAATTTAGTATGTAGGAGGACATTTTTTGATGCTGGAGTTACTTAGTTGCTGTACACACCAGGTAGTGCATTGTGATATAAGAACAGCTGTACTATTTAAGTTATATAGTCACTGTCCTCCTTAGGGAGTAGTCCGCAAAGTGCTTAGGAAAAGAGTTTCATAAAAGGCTAAACACTGAGTGTTTTCTTAGTGTATTCTCTCATTTTCAGACAATCTGGGGCACTGAGATTTTCTGAGCCAGAGGCTGCATGCACATCTTTGTGCTTAATGGCCCTTAATGGATTTTTTTTTCTAATCATTTGCCTAATTATTTTTTTAACTCATTTATCCTTTTGGCCTTCGCAACATCCTGTGGCCGTGAGTTCCACAATTTAATTATGTGCTATGTGAATAAGCACTTCCTTTTAACCCTGGATGCATTAAGAATACTTTATCTGTATTTTTTTCTTTCCTTTATTTTTTTTATTCCTTTTACTTTTATGCTGATGCCCATGCAGCAGGAACTAACTGCTTGGAAACTTTGTTCTTTATATTTTACCTCAGTATTCTTTGAATCAGAAATTGCCTTTTGATGTTGACTTAAGCAAGTATATGAACTAAAAACCGAACATAAAATACTGGCTACATCTTGAAGTATGAAAGAAATGTGTTTCTACTCCAGCTCTTTTTCTGGTTCTTTCCCATAGTTTTAGAGACTGGGCCCTTGATTAACTTCTGTGGTCTCATAATTTATGAATCGTAACCTCTAAGGGCTGTGAACAATGAATGACTGAAAAAAACCCCAATCAACCACTAACAACAAAGACAGAAAAAAAAAAAAAAAAAACCTCCAAAAACCCACAAACCAAAACTCAAACAACACTGTAAGTTTCAAATTAAATATAGGAAAAGACTAAATTTGGTTTGAAGAGTATTTGAGAAAAAGGAAATTAATCTTCATGTTTCCTAAGTTAAATTCCCTCTGGCCTCTGAAGATCTGGTTTTATTCTTAGTTGCTTCTGCATTTGTCATTGGTGAGTTTGTACCAAAGAAATGGGGCATAATTATATATCAAGATCCGATCACTAAAAATCAAGAAGTCAACTTCTTTAATGCAAGGAGTTGAAGAAAAAATGACTTTTGAATGAATATACCTCCAATCCCAATTGAGTTATTTTTTCACCAAGTAACTAAATGTGGATTTGCGGCCACACCTGAGGTGCTGCACTCTAAAAATGTCAGCATTACAGGTTCTGATTTAGAGGTAGAAGAAATAAAGCAAAGAATAAATCTGATGAAATCTCTGAAGCTGAGGTTATATTTCAGGATAACTGAATCCCTTTTGTGGAGAATGTGTTTTATTTTAATCTGACTGTCAGTGGTTTTGTGCCAGTTTTATTTCAAATTTTTACTTCACAATTCTCAGGCAAATGTTCTTCTGATGGCCTTGAGTCCACCACTGCTGTCCAGAAGATAATAAATAATAATACATGATATGCATAATGTCCTTCCTAGAGAGATTATCACAAATTATTTTGCACCCTGTTGGGCATATCATGACTCCTGGTGTGATTCTTGGCAGTTCACTGCCCTCCAAATGCACTGCCTGGTCGTTTCCTACATCCCACTGTTTCTGACTGTCGTGTAGATTATCTTTCCTCTTGTTTTGCCATCAGCAGGGATATAAAACTCTATTTGTAGTACTGAACTTACCAAGTGATATTTCAGAACCTTAAGTGTAAATGTACAAACAGTCTTCATGGAAGCTGTTTAATGTATTTCCTGTAAATTCTTAAAATGTCTACAGCACAGCTTGGCAACTCAGCTATGTGTACGTTCAATATTTTTATATTATAGCAACTAGAGATGTAAGATGTACTTAAATAGGAAAGATAATACAGTTTTATTACCTGATACAGACAGGAGGCTGTTTTAAAGCCAGTTAGGCCTGGTCATAAAACATCTCTTATATTTTAGCTAAAGAAAAACACAGTAAAACTGCAGAAAGATGTTTCAGAGGCCTCTCATGCTGAATGGAGATAATCACTGTGATTTGAATCTTGCTGATTCATCTCCAGTGTTTTAAAAAGACAACTGAAACAGTCTGATGATTCTTCAGTAGGAAAAAATAAAAGAACTTAAGAATATGAAAATAAATGTTGTAACTGATTTGATATCACTAATAGTCCAGCAACAATAAAGACCCATTTCCTGGAATCAAAGGGTTCCTGGACTGATGCCACATCCACATAAGTTAAGGAGTAGGTGGAGGCATCTGCTCGCTTGCTTTCTCTTGCATGACCAGGGTTTCACAGATCTTTCTTCCATTTGCTGGATATTTTCCTCTTCATTTTTAACATTTTTGAGCATTGGAATGCACAAGGAATTCAAAATTAAAACCAAGGCAGCCTCAAGATGCAGCTGACTGAAATGTTTATATCCCTCACAATGGCATTGTGAAGCAGTGCCTCCTGTTGTTGTTGAAGCCAAATTTCAAGGAACAGATGATTCCTGCTTGAGAAAACTGCATCATTAAAATCTTGAAGGTTCTCAGTGATCTGAGTTGTTCTGACTTTTTAAGTTGCTCTGTTTAGCCTAAGGCATGAGGATACAGTTCTTTTTCTAGGAAACAACAGCTTGCTGTTGCAACCCAAAAGATGGTTCAAACGAGAGTATTAAAAACAGTAACATCTTTTCCATTCAAAATTCCCACTATAATACACTTTTCAGATTTCTAGGGGGGAAAAACAAAAGTTAAGCAATCTTGTTTTGCTTAACTTTTAAATTTTAACTTGTGACCAATTTTAAATGCCTGTTATACACAGAATAATTCTCATCTAAATATTTTATTCATCTAAGAAATAATTTATTTCATGTTTATCTTTAGGATTTCAAAAGTTTTGTGGAGTCTGGGGTGGTCATCTCTCCTTTTTCCTTGCAACTGTGCAAAATGATTTCTACACTTGTATGTTGAGGGAGGCCAGGCTTTAACCTGAGGAGTAATTTATTCAGGGCTTGGTAAGATTGGAAATACTGCTCTGTGCTGTTCTGTATTGTTTATACAATTAGCAGTGTCTGTCACCATGATATGTTAGAAAAAGAAAAGAAATGCCTGTAGAGGATATTAGAATGATAAGTCTTGGTCACAGAAGCCTCTCAGGTTCCAGTGAGCTCTGCCAAACCTCTAATCCAATCAGTTTTACGGAAGGCAAACTCTCAGTACCTGCTCTGCCTGCAGTGTTTAAGTCATAGCTTTCCCTTGGGGTAAAAAAACTCCATATGTAAACACAGCTATAGATACATATATAAAAACATATAAATGGATATATAGTATATATATGGATTAGCAACTGCTACTTTTCAAGATAAATAGAAAAATAAGTCTTTATCTTTCTGTCTAGAGAGAACATAATTTCTGGTCTTATCCGGTTCTTTCTCAAAATTTTTGTTCTTGTCCCTTTTAATCTTGGTGTCATAGTTCAATCCTGCTATCTCAAATCTCCATGTTTTTCCTCTGCTAATAGTTTGATGTGTCTTGAACTCTATAGAACATATGGCTGATTACTGACCACAGAAGTTATCAGGTAGGATTTCTACAGAGAAGCTGTCCATGCCACCACTGAGGGTATCACTAAAATTTAAATAGGTGATGTGTATTTCTTTAAATACAATAGCACAATTAATTGCTTTCCCGCCCAAAAAAACTACTAAAGCCTATATCACGTGTTTTTCTGCCAGAGTCTGAATGCTTTATTGTTTGTATTTCTTAGAAGAACTGAAGAGCAGCAAGGTTTACTTAATCAGTACTTACTCTTAAGGGATTTTACAGATGCTGAATATTTGCTGTTTGAAAATAAACACTTTAGTTCAGTCTGACAAACATTGCTTGATGGAGAGTAAAAGCATACCTAGAATTATTCTAGCAATACTTAAGTGTCAGAAAAAGTGTAGCAAGAAGGACTGGGGATGTGATCACTCCCTGTGCTTAACAATTTGAATCCTGCATTCAATTTTGAGCCCCTCATTACAAGAAAGAAATCAAGGGGTTGGAACACAAGTCCGGAGAAGGGCAATGGAGCTGAGGAAGAGTCTGGAGCACAAGTCTGATGAGGAGCAGCTCAGGGAGCTGGAGCTGTTTAGCCTGGAGAAAAGGAGGCTCAGGGAAGACCTTCAGCCAGGTGGAAATCAGCCTCTTCCCCCAGGTAACAAGTGATAGGACAAGAGGAAATGTCCTCAAGTTGGTTAAGGGGAGGTTTAGGTTGGAGATTTATAAATATATCTTTACAGAACATGTTATCAAGTATTGGAACAGGCTGCTGAGGGAAGTGGAGTGGTGGAGCTACTCTACCTGGAAGTGTTTAAAAGACATTGATGTGGATATGCACTGAGGGATGTGGTTTAGTGGGGCCTTGGCAGTGCTTTCCTTTACCTTCTGAGAACCATCAGACTTCTGACTTTCTTATTTAAACATCCCTCAGGCACCTGGGCACAATGTTTTTCTCTAGGCTCTCATCAGCTGTCTTCACAAACTAAAGAACTCCTCCTTAGAGAGGGCAGAAAGAAAAGACACTGAGACACTGGAGATATTGTCCTATAATTGGTGCTCTTCCCACAGATTACACTTGAGTAAACTCAGAAATATAGAAGATGAAAGCTGGGGGGACCTACTCAGCCATCAATCTGAAGGAAAAAATAGAATTTAAGACTTAGCCCTGTTTCACTCTGGTGCACAAGTAAATCAGAATCAGATCCATCCCATAATTTTCAAACAATTCATAATATAAACACATACATGTTTAGTTTGTTTTTGAAGTAATCTCTTATTGCATTTATGCAAAACTTTGACCCCATATCTCCCTTAGAACATCACTGTCATGGCATGCAAGGTCAGCTAGAATTTCAGGCACAGGAAGGGTCAAATAGCATAACTAATTGCACTTTTATGAAAGACAACACAACACAAGTTCACTAATTTAAGCCTGCAGTGCAATCACGTTTAAATGCTGAATACCCATTTGAACCACCACACATTTTTTGCCTGTATAGGTTGAAAATCCAAGCATAAAATTTCCCCAGAGAGATGATAAGCACTTTTTCTGTTGTGTTTCCTCCACATTTTAAAATCAGTACAAGTAAAGGGTGTAAGTAATTTGATGATTGCTCGGGTGTTAGCATTGTTTGTGTTTCAGAGTGGATCTTCTAGTCTTTTTAGCTCTTTAGCTACAGGTCTTCTTTGAGAGCATTTCTTTATTCTTCTGGGGCTTTCTCAGAAAGTTTGGTCTTTATAGAGCTCCTGTAGTTTTCCACTTCTCCACTGGACACTTCTCTGGTGTTTATTGCCAGCTGGGTCTCATAATGTGTAACCAGAAGATCTGTTACTTCAAAATTGTTTGAAATAAGCATTTTACACTAAAGCTTTATCCTTTCTCCTTTCTTTATGCTGGAGAAGACTACAGAAGGCTTCTTCTAGTCTATATGTGACTTAAAAGTGATTCAAGATGGTCTTAAAATTCCATCTTCCAAATGCTAAATCCATTTCCTTTATTACAATCCTTGACAGCTAAAGATGATAAGGTTTTTTATCTTTAGTTTTTATACCTTTATGAAAATAGAGGTTCTTAAAAAATCCATCCTAGATTTGACCACATATGCCCTTTGGAAGGGTAGGCAGCATTTAGTAAATATATCTTTCAGGAGGTTATAGGAATACAAGCTTGGCAGTCTTGGAAATGTCCTCTGTTAGCAGTAGGAGCACTAAACATAAGAACAAACCTATGTGATTTGCATTAGTGGTAAATGAAGTTCTAAGAAACCACAGCACTCACTGCCCAGCTTCTGTTTCCTGATCTGCCATGAATCTTAAGAGCTGGAATAAATTCATATTAAAAAATTTGCAGCTATAGATGCACTCCAGAGGACTGAAAGCTGAGTGACAACATTTGCTGGATGCAAACATGACCAGGACAACTGCAGCCACTACCAGCTCTCTCCTGTTCTCTCTGAAAATATAACAATGGCAGGGCTGTGCGCAGTAGCTAAATGTCCAGTTGTCATTGCAGCTCACTTAAATCCACTTGATCAAACCAAGAGAATTAAATGCAAACTGGCAGTCACTCTTCCGTCAAGGAAGCAAGTCGGTATTGGATCTTTGTGCAGCATAAGCATAGCTAACGCAATAAATATGGTTCTTAAATTTTGTACATAGGAAAGTGAAAACTGCTCATATAGTTTAGTCCTTTTTATTCTGCATTTTGCAAAGAAGGGTTTATCCTGTATTTCACATTTGAAAGGCAGACAATTGCTGTAAGTGATTCAGAATATTTTTGGATGCTTGTTTATCAGCATAAAAGATTAAAGCTTTATGAATAAATATAGAAAATTCTTCACAGCTTTCTAACTTTGGAAATCCTCTTGTGGTAGCTTCTTGAACTAATATATTTATAATCTATACATTGGAGGTATTCAGCAGATTTATAATGTTTAATAAAGTCTGTTAAGCATATTAATCAGCAAGCTTTTGTGATTTCATTCAAATTGAGTCCTACTAGGATTCCTCTGACTTTTCAAAGTCAATATTTTAATTTTTTTTTCTTATGGTGTTTGAGGGGGTGCCTACTTAGTTAATTTCTCCAGGGCTTTATTATCACCTTCCTCCAATGCTTACAAGCAGCAAAGAAAAGACAACAGACACTGAAAAAAAGTAAGAAGTAAGATGAGTGCTCAAAAATACCTTAGCAGTTCCAGTCAGATCTTTTGTAGAAGAATGGAGTATCTTGTTCCACATAAACTAGATTACTCAGCACTTGTGTAAACTAACCTTATACCCCTTCCTTCAAGTGTATCCAGACATTGCTCATGCCTCAGTTTAATAAGGGTAAGGGTTTCTATGTAATGTGATGCGATATTAAGTGCACACAAATATTTGGCGAGACAAACATCTGCATTTTCACTTCAGAAATTAATCACAGTCTGAAAAATGCTGGAAATGAATGACCCAATGTATAGGAGCAAAGTTTCTACAGTGGTTTAAGGAACAGTGCCTGCTTTGTTACATACAGACCTAACATTTACTCAGATAAATAGGGGTTAGGCCAAAGGATATTGAATCCTCTCACACCTTTCTATTATTTACCACTTAGTAGAGTAGCACCTTTCTCAGTAGACATTCCTTGTAGAAGAAGACAAGTTTGTCAGGGCTGGACAATAATTAATCAGTTGAGGTAATTTGGGAAAATAAAAAGTATCTGAAGTGGAAATTGTCCTGTATGCTCTGAAAGTGTGTGGAGAAGGACCAGTGAGGGTCAAGTCATAGTCACAGTAGATGTCAAACAGATGATACTTATGGCAAAAGAATTTTTCTTCTCTTCCTTTCTGTTTTATCATGTGAAAAGATTCCTCTTGTAGTAGGTAGGACAGGACTGCACCCATCTCAGAAGCCAAGGAGCAGCACTAGAAGTGTTCACAAGTTGCTTCCCACACTAATGTTCCCTTCCCAGGCTGAACTGGCATTTTATTGGAGGTCTGCGGTTTAGCCAAGCACTGCAGCTCTGATATATTCAAGTTCCTCTGCCTGTGTCCTTCTCCATGGCTAAGATCACTATTGTACATCCTTTATTATCTAAGCAAGCTGATATTCAAGAGCTTTTTTTCTTCTCTTGGAGGGTATTTTGAGGATTTTCTCTCTCAAATAGGCTGTCCCTGATTAGCTCAGTGGATGTGGAGTAAGATTGTTTTGCTGTTTTCTCTAGAACTTGTCACTGCAAACCCAGATGAAGCAAAAGCACTTGTCAGCTTGCCGCATTGTATGTGGTTTGCAACTAACAGGAACAGTTTAGCTTTTTTGTCCTCTTTTGAAAATCCAAGAGACCTTGATTCTGCACATAAAAGCTCTGGCAACAAGCCCACAGATCTCTCTTCTAAGTGTATGCCAAGAGTTTGAGTTAAAAAAAAATTCAAACAGAAAAGATTTGGGGCAATATGGATAAAAATTCTGTACTTTTTTCATCAGCTTTAAAACTCTTTCCCTTTATGATATCATAATCTCTAAAATATGCACAATGTTCTTCAAAGCTTGCCTTCACTTTAGCAGCTGCTCTGAGTAACAAAATAAAAACAAAAGAGCTCTTTGGAAAAGCCTTTTCTCTTAGAAATATCTGTATTTTCCTGCTCTCCTTTAAAGGCCATGTGCATGATACCTAATTGCATTTACTTGGGGCAGTGATCATTATGTTTTTTTGTTTTCTACAGTTGTGTTCCTGAGGTAGGTGTCGAAGCAGCTGCCACAGCAGGGAGGTGGTGTGCCAGTCTCCTGGCAGTGCTCCCCTTTGTTTTAGGAAGAGCAGTGCCTCCAGTGCTTCCTGTGCTGCTCCAGTAACCATCACTCCCAAAACCAGCCCTTCCATTCATACTTCTCTAACACACTTGCAATTACTGTGCTGAGCTTTTAATTAAGAGATTGAAAAGCAGCTTCAAATGTGCCCTGTGGGTGAGGTGTTACCTGTTTAAAGACAGAAGGGAAAGGAAGTTGATATCTGGACACCCTATAGATAAGATTTACAGGATGAAAATTCAGCACATTTTCTTCAGAAAGGTTTTATTTGAATTATTGGGGGAAAAAATTGAGTTTTCTATGTACATTTTTCTCATTTAAAAGTCAGTGTCTTTGCTCTTGCTTTTCAGTTTTAAAAAATATTTTAATTATATAGGTGGGGCTGTTTCTTTGTTTTGCTGTGTTTGGATATGTGGGCATGTGCATACTGAGAATTTTCTTCTTGTTATTAGTGTATCCCAGGTGGATGGCAGAGAGCTGTTCAACTATACTCAGGAAAAATAATGTGTGTAAAACCATGTGGAAATTCCCACTTTTTTTTTTTCTGTTTTATGTAGATGTACTCAATGTTATTAACGGGATATTTTTGTTTAATAGACAATGCTGTTATGTCTTAACACTTCAATATTGTTTAAAAGTAGAACCTGGGGAAAAAAAAAAAAAAATCATTTACTTAAATAGCTTACATGGCAGGTAAATGTATGAGAGTCAATGGAAATCAATACCAAAAGAGACATTTCTACTACCAGGCTTTTGAAAGAGATGGATAGACAAGGCTGTTAATTTGTTTTCAATGGAATAATTTTCAGTGGAGTTCATAATTATTCAGTTGTATGTATCCTCAGACCACTGTAATTTCCCTTTAACTTCCAAACTCTCTACTTTCTGGGGAGCATTTATAAAAGAATAACATGAATTTGCCACTTTCAGTCAGACCCTGTTCTATAAGCCTCATTTCTCAAGTACCAAATGTCTTTGTGTTTCTTGTGTCACTTGAAATCCAAGAAATACGTTGCAATCAAAATTAAGAAATATTTAAAAATTTATATTCTTGAGCTCAAAGTATTTTAGTGGTCTTATTTTTCCAGGGTAGTTTTCAATATTCTGCCTCTGAAGTTGCTGTCTGATTCCTTTTCAGAAAATGCCATAGGAATAAGCTCTGATACGTGTGTGCCTCTCCTTGTGTCTGTTCCTCCCCAGTCAAAGTTATTTATAATTTTCTGAAGTTTGGCCAACATTTTGCTGTGATACAACTCACTATCTGGATTTGGGAATGTTCTCCTTGTCCAGGGAATGAAATTCCCATGGAATATGGCACACTAGGATTGTGCTCTGGGGATGATGCCCACTTTGAACACAGATTAAATTAAGTGGTAGAAGAGTGTAGGGGTGCCTACAATGTATCTGCCAACTCCAGGCATGTCAGTTCAACCTCCATTTACCCTGACAACCTTGTGCATGCTTTAAATAACCACAGTGAGGTATAGTGAGTCCTGCGGCACAAGAGAGATTTTTCACTGGAAACAATTCTGTGAAAGCTTTTAGGAAGACAAGCTGGAAACAGACCTAGATAGAAGCGAAGATGAATGAAAACCAATTTAGAAGCCAGAAAAGACATCCTAATTTAGAAGAATGCTTCATATCTCAAATAATGTGGTGCAAAGACCCCATAATTTTGAGATGAATAATTTTAGCACATGAACAGCCAAGCCCACCCCATTTTTGGGTGCACAGAAAAAGTTTTTGGGTGCTATCATGAATTATATACAACTCACAAACAGGCAAAGCTAATGTTTTATAACAATTCATGAGGATAATAAAGCAAATAATTATTTAAAATATGATGTCAGTATGAAGTTAGAACTGTGTTAGTTCAGGTATTGAATATTAAGAAAATAGGAATGTGGCATTCACTCCAACTCCCTTCTGAGTGAGCAGACTTGTTTAGACCAGTGTTCCGTCTCTGCAGTAACTAATCAAGGTACTTCCAGAGAGAATTTAAAATCAAGTCATATTTATGACTTTTGCTACTACATCCTCCCAATCCAGCAGCATCAGAACATCCTGCTTTGGATCATAATCTGAATGGTCATGTTTAAGAGCCATTAGTTTATCTTTTCTTGATTAATTCATCTAAGTGTGTTGGTTTTTTTTTTTTTCTTTTTTTCATTTTGAATAAAATACAGTCATTGGTTTGAAATTGTAAAAAAAAAAAAAGTTTCCTTTTATTTGCTTTAAAACTATTATCTAATTTTTTAAACTGGCCTCAGTTTTGGCATTGGGATAAATGTTTCTTGACTGATCAGCTTCACACCATTCAAGACTTCTTTTTCCTTAATTTCAAGTACCCTTCCAGTTACCCCTTTATTCACTGGAGTCTATCAAGTATTTTCTCTTTGCAGAACTTGTTCTGCACCCCCTGCTCACACTTGTCAGCCTTCTATGTTTTTATTACTTGGACCATATGATTTTTTCAGACAGCATAGCCAGAACTGCATACAGTAATTACAGTGTGGGCACACCAAAGATCTACAAGCAGTTTAATACGTCTCTGTTTATACCCAGACTTCTTTCCCAATAACTCCCAACAATCTGTTTGCCATCCTGTCTGCTATGGGTAATAGCTAAATCAAATCCTGTATCATGTATGTTAGCTTTTTTAAAAATTATTATTATTATTAACCTTCATATTTATTGATAATGAATTGTAACTGCTATTTTAACTATCACTCCCTAAAAATGCATTTGGTCTTTCTGAACCTTTCAGAGTTTTTTTTCTAATTTTTGACCACGAGGAATTATTTTGCATCATCTGCATGCTTTGGCATCTTACTGCTGGTTATTTTCTCATGCAGATGAATGGAATGGAATAAAGCTTATGGAATGAAGTGAATGGGACAGATAACTACAACAAAGTGAAGGTGATGGCTATTAGACATGAGCACTTTTTTCTGAAGCAGTCATCTTAAATCACCACTTGCACTTGCCCTTTAGCACATGGCATTTTCTTGCCTGTGTTTGAGGAGTGTAGTTCTGAGGACTCATTTATCATTGCAGTAGGGGCTTTAAAGAATTAAATTCTTAACTTCCTTTTTTTTCAGCTTAAAAAGGTGGCATAAAAGAAACTGTTACCTACAAAAAGAGAGAATCAAGCTTGTAGTGGATGATCTTAAAATACGAGTATATCCTACTGATAACTCAGGACTGTTGTTTATGTTATGCCACTCCCAGGGATTATTTTGGTTTATGATCATCCCTTGTCACCTTATAAACATTTGTGATCGTACCTAAATATGGTCATACCTATGTGAGGCTGGGCTAGATAACATATGGTGGTGTATGCTGAAGTACAGTGGCAGTAATATTTAAACTTAATATTTCTGATCCAGGGAAAAAAAATAGCAACCCAACTGTTTGCTGATGTGTCCATCTTAGGCTTCATCCTGTTGCCTCTTTCTGACTTTTATTTGGTTCTTTAAATAATTTTAAAGCCATGAGAAGCAGCAATCCCTATTGTCTAAGACTAGTGTGCTTACATAGATTTCAGCAAAATTTAATTTGTTTAGTTCTAAGGAAATTTCTGTGAAAACTTTGAGATGGTGTCTCTAAATATTGACAAACATAAATACCAATATTTCTGTGCTGTGCTAAGGTATAAGAAAGGAGACTCTGGAATGGATAAATTTTTATTTTCAGATGGGATAGATCATATTTCTTCTATTTATCTATTCCCTTTAAAATAAGTTTGCATTGCTCAAATGGTGACCTTTCCTGATGTGATCCCTACAGTTCCATCCTTATAGATGGTTCTGTTTCCTTTTGCACATGGGGCTTCTCCATTCTGTTATTATTTTAGGAACACAGTATCTTTCCAGGAATTTCATCTCTCCCAGAAATGTGTGGTTGTGTTCTCTCAGGGTGCATGGTAATAAGCAATGGTCTCACTTCTTCAGATAGTTCTGCACGAGAGTGTAGGAATAGAAATACTGGCTCAGACCCAAGCTCCTTCTCTTCTGGCAATACCCTATATAAAATGCTTTTAAGGAAGATTATAATAACCTAACAGATGGCTTGTGTAGGATAATCTGACACTGATCGCTTGTACTTAAAGGTTGTTTCAAACCCAGAAGTGTAATTTATGTCCACATTTTTATTACGAATATTTAACATAACAAAATATTTTCTGTATAAATGTCTCTGAAGCTTCTATTCCTGGTGTCAGCAGTAATCAGTTCTTCAATCAGATAATATGTCTTCATGAAAAAAAATTCTTTGTTTTGCTTTTTTTTATTCTCATGCTACAATGTGAGAAACTTTGTGTCATCGTTATTTCCTACACGATTACTGTGGCAGCTGTTATTCCTCTTTCCTCAGCAGTAAACAATCTCACATCTTTTCAATCTTGACATGTCTTCCAGATTCATAATAATTCTTATAATTTTTCTCCAAGTTCATGATCTATCCCTAAATACCTGATTTCAAAAAAGTTTCCAGATGAACTTTACCTCTTGCTAGTAAAAATAAAATTGCTTTTCTGCCCTCCATATTCACATCTATTTATCCTAGGCACACCTTTAAGCAATATTAAATTAAGCTTAATGAGTGTGGAAAATAATAGCTCTTGGGGATTAGGAGGACTAAATTTGATTACTTCTTGTTGATCAAATCATAAACTCTCCTATACCCCTACCTGCAAAACAGGGAGAAATAGGCACAAGAACTCAAATGATATAAATACCCCAGGAAACATGTTAAAGTATATATAATGCTACAGAAGTACAGGTTATCTGTATTCACCCAGCCCAGTGGTTTGAATCTAATTGTTTCCTGAGAAAATGTAAAATATAATAGATTTTGACATGTAAAATTTCCAAGTATGTGACTATGTTCCCCTCATTACAGGCATATAAAAAAAAAAAAAAACCCTTTGAAGTTAAAATAGGAGAAATAATGATTCTACCTGACAAGAATAGCTGAAGCATTAAGATTATGACATAGAGATTAGCTAGACAATAAAATACAATACTAGCCTCTTTCTCACCTCATAGGAGTTTCTTCAAAAAGAAGTCATAGATAATGAAGTTATAAACAGGAGCTTTTGATACAAAGAGAGAAAAAAACAAAACCCTTTATTCATTGGTAATCTTTTTGGTAACATTTTCACCTAAGGGTATCTCTGGGCTACACAGTATTGCTGGTGCTGGAATTGGCACTGAGTAGCTGTTATTTGGCTATTTTTTGAACAGCTCCTAGTCAATGATCTCCTCATCCTTGGCGAAACACAGGTTTAAGGCAAAATGCATGAAGACAAGGGGGTTATAACTTAGCCAAGATGCCACGGTTTTCCTTGCAATTGTACAGCACACCTGGTGGTTCTCCTGCTCCAATCATAACTGACATGTCATGTCTCACATAATGAGTTTTATTTTGTATTTTGTTATAGTACCTATTTGTTATTTAGAAAAAGAGAGACTTTGTAGGTTAGGATGTTGCTTGTTCTGGATTTTTTGTTTGTTTTTGTTTTGTTTTGTTTTTGTGGATGGACAGATTAAATTTCATAATTTATCCTTACTTTAGCATAGAATTTTGATAGCCATCCTCTGTCTTTGTCACTCAGTACTGTAGGCTTAACCTGTTCTGGTTCTTCATGGCCAGACATATCACTACAACTCTTCTAAGCAGTTATTGTCTTAAGCTCTAAAGGAGATTCATTTTCTCATACCTGTGCATGCATGTTCACTTCCTCTTCAGAGGTATTTCCAAACCTCAGCAACAGTTCTTCACAGCTGAGTTATCCAAATCTAAAAAGATGTTGGTCTTGGCTTGCAGGAATTTTGTGCATCACTGTTAAGCAGATGTAACCTGTTTCTTTCCAGGAATGTAAGCCAAGTTTTCATAAAGCCAGTGTCCTTGTTTTGCTGCTACCTTCAGCTTGGCTCTTCCCGTTGTAGGAGCTGACTCTCAAATTGCACTTGGACAAAGCTCGCCAAACTGCAGCAATAAAAGGCATTTTTGGCTTGATCTCAGGCACAGGGTGACTTAGTCTGTAGAAAGAGGAAATGGATATTTGGGGAAGGCTCTGTGATGCCCATGAATTCTCCTTAGCTTTGGGATCAGCTGATTTAGACTTGCTTTTTTGGCCTTTCTTTTCCCTATCACAAATGTTTTACAACAAAATAATATTTAAATAATTATTTTTCTTTTCTTTTTCCAAATAATGAGCATGGTTATCAGTAAAAAATTAATTCTGTGAGGTGGGCTTGAGCACTTCAAACCACAAAGCTTCTACCAGTCTAAGGTAAGACTAAAATGCTTGAAAGTTGCAAGCAACTGAAAAAAAAAAAAAAAAAAAAAACTACAATTTAAATTTAC
>VWZN01000982.1:47322-66642 GCA_013396955.1 Regulus satrapa
TTTTCTTTAATGTGTGTGTGTGTGTCTGTGATTTGTGCAGTGAAAGGGACTGCCTGCTCATTCAGCTTATGAGACTTCTAAGGAACTATGTTCTATCCACAAAAACTGGAAAAATGCCTTGTGGGAGAGGGTCAGTTTCTTCAAAAGGAAGGGGGATGAGTAAACTTACTGGCCATACTTAACAAACAACTTTGGGTTGGTGTGTTGTTTCTTAGAATTTCTGTCCTCAAAGTAAAAACTTGCATTTGAAAATTGTGCTGATTTTCCCACTGGTATATTTCAAGTACCTTCACAAGTAAATTAGTAAATTAAGAAATTAGTTCTTTAAGGAATTTTAATGCAGAAGTACTTTCAGACACATAAAGTAACAAACTCAGCAAGAGTCTAGGAAAAATGAAGCACAGTGGAATCTGAAAAGGATAGAAGTTGGCACGGCAAGGCAAGAGGTATTTATTAGCCGAGGAGTAGTTTTCTAAGAACGTCAGGAGAAGAATTTCAGGTCATTCTGATAAACTACAAGAACACTGGCAAAGCTGTTCCCTGTTTTCCCAGGATCTCAGAGACCCTGCTTTGGAGCTCAGTATTGTCATAGATCTAAACCCCCACTCCTGCTAAATTATGCTTAATTTTTAGTGAAGTATCTGTTCAACTTTTTTTTTCTTCCTCCAAAAAGCCATTGTTATCCACTAAACAAGTCACAGAGCTAGGTGAAATTAATTCCCACTTAGAAATGCAAAAACTCATCTATTCTTGAAAATATCTACAGGCAAAAAGAGCTATTTGACTTTCTTTCATGCACATATACTTTTTTTTTGAGAATTCATATTTATAACATAAAATCTAAATATAAATTATCATGTGAATATAGACATCTGTCTTTTTTTTTTTTTTTTTGTCCCTCTTATAATTGCTTTCTATACTGAACCCAGCAGAATGGATGATCCTAGAAATCCTCTAGTTTAATTAATTTTACTAAGTTTTTCCTCTGTCCTTCTTAAAATTGAAATACCTGGAGAAATGCCAACTATAAAATTGAACCACAATATATACAACTTGTTATATATGTCTAAACCTGGGAGAGTATTAAAAAGGAAAGCAAAAAAAAAGAAATTCATAAAACCCTTTAAATTTCTGTCTGAGAGCAAAGGTGGAGATTATGAATCTTCATTGCACTTACTGAATAACATGGAAAGTAAAGGGAAAGAAAGTTTTCCAGGAAAGAAAAATGTCCTTCCCAAAATATACAGTTAGAGAAAAGGCTTATCTGAGTTAAAGCAAAGGGAAAAAGACCCCAAACAAATCAGAAAAACCCAATTCAACAAACCAAAAAGCCTCATAAGGGGGAAAAATGTTGCTTCATCAGTTGTTAATGGTGCATAGACAGAAACAGTGATTCCAGTGAAGAGATTACACAGGATAAGGATGGGGTGAAGCTGAAGCTGTTTGGAGGTGTTTGTGAGTGACAGTTCTACAGGGCAGCTTTGGCTAGGAATCCTAATCCATTTTCCCTTTCCCTTTGCTGCTAATTTTCTTGGCCATCTGCAAGCCTGCTTAATTCACTAATATGACAGAAAATTACCCAACCATAGAGAAATAAAAGTTGCTTGGTTTTTATTTTTTCTCTTATGATTTCAGTGACTTAGATTTGTTCTGCCAAGGGGAAAATATAAGAGAGAATATAAGGTTATATAGCTAAAAGGAAAGGGAGAAATGATGAGGAATTAAATGCTGGGAAGGGGTAAGAAATGTTGCTAGACTGTTCTCTGTAGGAACAAGATATTAATCAGCTCATTGTCCTCATTATGGAGGGTAAGTCTCAGGGTGGATAAGGTGATTTTAACTTAAGCTCCAGTTTAAGAGTTTGTCATGGTTTAAGCCTAGCCAGCAATTGAGTCCCACCCAGCTTCTCACTCACTCCATCACCAGCGGGATCCAGGAGAGAATTGAAAGAGTAAAAGTGAGAAAACTCCTGGGGTGAGATAAAGGCAGTTTAATAGGGAGAGCAAAAGCCACACGCACAAGCAAAGCAAAACAAGAAATCGGTTCACTGCTTCCCATGGGCAGGCATATGTTCAGCAATGCCAAATTGTCAAAAAAATAATCCAGGCTAAAAACACAGGCCTTAGCTAGGTAAGGAAAACTGGCAACTGCATGATCAGGATCATGTTCCAGGAAGACAAAAGCCTGGGAAAGAGGAGGGAGATCCTTCATTTGCAGTAGTGATAAGGAAGCAGATCAGCTTCCTCATAACATGGAACATCACCCTCAAAGTGACAAAGGAATTCTAAATAGAAACAAGAAGACAGTTGAATAGCTCTGAGCATGAGACCATTGCACTGTGCATTAATACATATATCCTCCAACCTAATTTTTTTTTTTTTTTTGTAAAACCAATTATTCATATACCACGAACTGTTAACTTCAGTTATAGAACTTCAGTTTGAAAATGCAAGCCAGAACACTTTTATGAAAACATTTTTAGATATATAACAGACAGACACAAGGACTGAAAGAACAAGTTAAATATGTATTGCTGCTGCTCTCAACAGTTTGTAACTGAGCAAGTAAAGGACAGTTTACGCCCATTTCCTAAAGTGCAGGATTTTTCCCCCCCCAGCATTGTGGTCTTTTAAATGAATTTATCATGAATAGCAGGATAAATGTCATTAGCATTCACTTTCAACAAAGAAATTACTTTGTTGTTGTCTGCATTCATTTAATTTATCACTCCAAGCAGAGACTGCACCATACTGATTCCTAGTAGACACAGGGAGATTTCTCCACACTAAGGAAGTGTTTTGCCCCTAAGAAATGATGTTTGGCTATTAAAAAAAAAAAAAAATTAAAAAAAGGGATGTTGATCTTTAGAGCAGCAATCTGTATATAGAAAAGGAAAACTCCTTAACTCCTTCTAGGGTGACAGAGTACTTCCTGTGAAGAACCTGACTCTACACTCTCCTCACTCGATTGAGGGAAGGGAATGGTGAAGGCTGAGTATCCATAGGCTCTGAGAACTACAAAAACTAATTGTCCCACAGATGTAAAATAAAATCATTTAGGACCAGTCTCTGGGATAGTGACAAGAATTTACTACATTTACTTCACGTGACAGCAAAAATCCTTTGGAATAACATCTGTGAGTACTTATATATTTGAACATTATACCTTATTTTTAGGTCACATAAAACACCTTTTTTTGCAGGATTCTCAGAAAGTAGAGAGTAAAGAACAATCAGTAAAGAAAAAAAAAGTATTAAGTGCACCTCTAATGAAATCAGTCAATATTATCATAGCTTTCTTAAAAACACCATTTTCACTGCTCATTTCTTTGTATGCACTAGTTGACAGAGCCTGGGGCAGCTAAAGACAGGGAGAGGAGCTTTGGAATAGTTCAAATTATGCAGGTAAAATATTACTTTTGCTTCTAATGGGGTTATTATTTGAATTTTACTTTATTTTTAGTAGGCTAGCTTTTAAAAAATATTGGTATCAAGACTATACAAGAAAAATACGTTGAAGTTGTTTTTAAGTACGTGGCAGAAAACAGACAAGGTATGTGCTTTTTTTCCTTTCTAGTTCAGCTGATTGTGAAGGTGTTGAACAAATGGCTTTTTAAAAGACTGAATCAGGAAATCCAAAATAAATCTTTAAGGTGTAGCTCTTATTTTACCATAGCCATGCACTTTTTAGTTTAGCTCATGGTTAATTGTACTTAAGTGAGATGTTTAAATACATATATGTATGCAGAGAGTGAGGGGATAACACCACCAGTAAGTGTGTAATTAATTCCTAATCTAGGGACCTTTATCTCAAATTTGAAAGATGAGCACCTTGAAAACTACAATATATTAGAGATTACATCTCTTCATTGTCTGTGAGTGACATATTAACAGTACACTCCATTTTCATTGACGGCCTCCTTGGAATCTCTTATAGGTTTCTGCATGATCATTAAATATTAAAGTTTTCCTTCTATCCGTGAATCAAAGCCTGACGATGCAAATTTTGTTTTCCATCTCATAGTAAGACTATAATATATTTATGAAATGTAAGACTTATTTTTATCTGGATTTTTCATGTTTGCATATTATAGAGAACAAAGCGCATTGAAGTTAGAGGGAACTATTCAAATCTTTGAATCTCAAGTCAGAATTTTCCCACAACTTTTCCTTCTTGCTAAGCAGACTAGTCCCACACATTTAGACTAAACTAGGAGTTCTTAATAGATTTTAGTTTTTGAAGTGTTACTCATAGACATTTAAATTCAATGACAGTAATGGTGCAAAAAGAAAAATGCTTTATGTTCAAACTTTTATGATTGCCTCATGACTTAGGGGAGACCTCATTGCAGTCTAGAACTTCCTCATCAGGGACAGATTTCTCTCTGGTGTTCAGTGACAGGAGCTGACAAAAAAGCTTGCAGCTGTATCAGGGGATGTTTTGGTTGGATATCAGGAAAAGGTTCTTCATCTAGAGGGTAGTTGGGCACTGGAAGAGGCTCCCCAGGGCAGTGGTCACAGCACCAGGTCTGACAGAGCTCAAGAAGTGATTAGGCAATGCTTTTGTGCATGTGGTGGGACTCTTGGGGGTCTCCTGTGTGAGACCAGGAGTTGCACATTGAGGTTCATTGTGGTCCTTTCCAACTCAGAATATTCTGTAATTCTGTGACTCCATGATGACTATGTTTTAATTAATATTACAGTCAATGTTTGGACTTCCCCACAGCTTTCTGTGAGATATAACACAGAGCTCAAAAATTACATATCTTCCTTTTAATAAGTAATGGGAGTAAAAGAAGTTTTGAGTTTAGGACTGTTATCTGCAGTCTGATAAAAGTTTTATGTTTTATAGCATTTGTTAATACAGAATGAAAGCTTTGTTAATATAGAATGAATACAGACTATCCTACCCAAGAGTTACTGTGCTTAGTTATCTAGACCTAGTTGCTTCTTGCTGAAAACAAAATTAATCATATCTGGTGATTCTAGTGTTTGTATCTGTTAAAAGTAAATGCTTGACTTCTCTTAAGATGTAATAGGGCCAAGTGCAAGGAGCTACATCTGGGTTAGAGCAACCCCTGGTACCCATCCAGGCTGGGGATGACCAGATCCAGAGCAGTCCGGGGAGAAGGACTGGGGGTGCTGGTGGGTGAGAGGCTGGACACGCCCCGGCTGTGTGTGCTGTGAGCCCAGAGCCCCCCGTGTGCTGGGCTGCACCCAGAGCCTCGTGGGCAGCAGGGCAGGGAGGGGATTCTGCCCCTCTGCCCCGCTCTGCTGAGACCCCACCTGCAGGGCTGCATCCAGCTCTGGGCTCCCAGCTCGGGAAGGACAGGGACCTGCTGGAGCCAGGCCAGAGGAGGCACCAAGGTGATCACAGGGATGGAGCAGTGTCTTTGTTGTGAGGAAAGGCTGAGAGTTGGGATTGCTCAGCATGGAGGAAAGAAAGGGCTTCAGGGAGATCTCATTGCAGCCTTTACAGAACCTGAAGAGAACCTTCAAGAGACCTGGAAAGGAGCTTTTGACCAGAGAATGGAGGAACAGGACAAGGGTGAATAGCTTCAATGGGAACAAAGGAAGCTTTAGATTGGATACTAGGCAGAAATTCTTCCCTTTGAGGGTGGTGAGGCCCTGGCATAGGTTGGCCAGAGAAGCTGTGGATGCCCCACCCCTGTTCAAGGCCAGATTGGATGGAGCTCTGAACAGTACGTTACAGTGGAAGGTGTCACTGCCTATGGCAGGGGGATTGGAATTAGATGATCTTTAAGGCCTCTTTCAACCTAGGCCGGTCTATGATTCTGTGATTATCAAATTACATAGACATGTTTTTATTTAGCATTTTTCACCTTGAGTAGACCAGGAAGGAAAATTAAAACTGATCTACCAGGTAGCCATCCCTCTTCAAGAGTAAAATTGAAAATTTTTCTTTTAGTGTGTAGATGTCCCCATTAAAATATTTGCTTTTATTATTCTTTTACATTTTATTTTCCTGTAAACTAAAAATGAAGGAGTTAAATGGAAGCTGAAAGGAGCTTATATGAAAACAAGAGATGACTCTATTGCAGTGGAATTAATCAAACATAGAGATAAGACAGATGTATCTAATTTCAGATGGAAAGAATATCTTATCACCGTGGTTTCAGTGACCTCACTTTTTAACTTTAAGAGGAAATGCCTCTAGTATGCAACCTTACACTGAGGAAAAAGAGCCAAAATAAGTAGAAAGAACAATATTGTTGAGACTGCCAATTTATTTTTTATTTTTTTAACAGAATCTTTTTTTATTTTACAGCCTCTTTGTCTTATAAAAACAAATCAGAATCATCAATTAGACAATTTTTAGACTTTTTTTTTAATTGCCAAAATTAGTCCAATGAACCTAAACCTGATGATACAAGAAATGGCAGCAACATCCCCAAATCATACACAGGAGTATAAACAAAAAAACTGTGGATCCTTGCATGAATAAAAATGGCTCCACTACCCTTTTAAGGTGAAATATTAAAGGAAACAAGTTTTGACAAGAATAGAAAAACAGTAGGATATTTTATCTTGAAGTTCCTTAGTAGTCTCAGCAAACCATATGCTCAAATCTCCAAAGCAGTAGAGTCATTCAGATGAACTCTTCCTTTCACTGTATCTCAAAAAAGAAAGGGAGAAAGAGACAGAATAAAGCAGCTCAAGTCCTAGGAGCCAGAACATGTTGTCAAGGCACTGAGATTTAATGTGGCAGTGAGCTTTAGGTGCTCATTCACTCAATGTATTAGAGTTTTGGCTTCTATAAAATTAGGGAAAAAATGGTGAAGGTACTGATCTACAAATAGACACTTTGAACAAATTTTATAATAATATTTCCTGAGAAGACAGCAGAAAAAACAGAATGGTTTTATCAGCTGCTGTCATAACTTAGGAGTAGGGATCTAATATTTTGATAAAATATTTGCTAAAATTCTTTTCTTGCCTTATTGAAAATATGGAAAAAAACCACTCTGTGGCCAATAGTTGAATTTCTCTACATGCATTTTATTTTTTTTTTTTTTNTTTTTTGTTTTTTGTTTTTTTTTTTTTTTTTTTTTTTTTTTTTTTTTTTTTTTTAAGGGGATGGCACTGAAGCAGGTTCAGTCCTTCCTGCCTTCTTCAAAGACTATATGAGATTCCTTTTCCGTGAAAGTAAAAAAAAAGTAGTATTAGGAGTAATTTCTTTCCTCAGATGTCTGCTATGTTACCTTTGTGTTCCTACTTTTCTCCTGGAATTGCCTTTCTGCTCCCTCATGTCAGTTTTTGTCCATTACAATTTTATTCCCTGTCTCTTGGCCTTTGTCTTTGCTTTCTTCACCAGTGATCACAAAACACAGCTTCTGACCCAGCCTAGTCATGCTGCTTGAGGAATCCTGTGTTAATTCCTATTTAATACCAGGTATCTTACTACTCAAATGATTTGTACTTTCACTTTTTATTTGATCTGAAAGAAGAGTACTTAGCACTCCAAACTCCCTTTAAAATGTCTTTGATTTATTTTCTAGATCTCCAGATCAAAGATGATCTTGATGAAGGAAGTTTCTGTGCATGGACAGAATAAAGATGTTTAGATAGGTACTCATTAAGAACTTTCAAAAGAAGCTAACAGCTAGAAACTGAACTCACACTGACTTGCAGCACTAATGAGGCTTCCACAAAGTTCCTTACAGCACTGTGAACCACCTCTATATGATTTTGATAAACTTGGCCTTGGAGAAACATTTTTTTCTGCAAGATCATTTTGCTCTTAACATTGAATAAAATTTGGTAAATATTTTTAATGCATTAAAATTATATAGACCAAATAGGACTTAGTATAGAGTGGTATCAATCCGAGCACCTATAGCTGGAGTAGATAATTCTTTAATATTGACAGGCAGAAATTACTAGTAATTATGAATGGGTTAAAAAAAAAAAAAAAAAAAAGGTAACTACTATACCAAAGCTGTTGCTGTCACTGCTCTTTTATTCAAATAGTTCGGAGTGTAAGAGACCACCAAAATAAAGTTGAGACGCCAAACACACAGTAATGCCTCTCAAATAAAAGAAATACAGTTACAGTTCTAATGATAAAAATTTCCCTTTAAACATTTGGAATTAAAACGAGAAAATTTCCTACTGTCAGTGCCTGAAGTGCATATGACAGCAATCCTACTGTTCAGCTAATGAGCCTGTCAGTCTAAAATACAGTTTGATTTAAGCATCTTAAATATAACATAGATCTAAAATGTTAATGGTAAGCAAGACTTTGGAAAATGTAATAAGGGACACTTTTCCTATATAAAAGAACCATCTATCATCTACTATTTGCCTAGATTATGAAAGGTGATTATTAATTATTACAGCTTTGATTTCTAGGGACTTAAAGAATTCAAATCCAAAGTTTCAAAGGTATTTTAAGATGCTTCAAGGTACCCATATAAGATGCCAGGGGCTCTTCACATTTACTTGCTGTCATTCAGCACTCATTTCAATTTTTTGCTCATTTTGGCATTCTTTTTAAGAAGTATTTCCCTCGATTGTTTGGTCCATCACTGTTATTTCACTTGGCAGTCTTTGGATTAAGTCACTGCCTACAAATCCAGTAGGATTTAGTGCCACAGGATTTAGTGCTTCAGATGCCGTAGTCTTCTTATGGCACTCTTGCATCTATAATCTTATTTCTAGTGGAAAAGATGTCTCGGTGTGTGTCAGAAACCAGCTCCCTTCTTTTTGTTGTGTTGGTGTTATGGAAGGCTTATATCAGTTATATATATATACTTCTATCAGTTTTATATTCCTTGTCCAAGATATGACTTAAGCAACTGCAAAGTTTTCTGCAAATATGTTGATCCTTGATACGTTCTGGCCTCCACAAAATTTTAGAAATATAATCCTTTGTATTTTCATGTTAAGTAGTTTAAGGGTAGACACTGCAAATTATTGACGGCTAAGATTCAAGCTCCTTCTTTACTCAGAAGATGTCGTACACTTCATTTGGGCAATGTGGATTTATATTAATCTGTAAATTAATAGATTCAAACTTCTACCAGAGTATACGTGGAATCACAGACCAACTTCCAGGTCATGTGTTGAGAAAGTTAAGTAGAATCACAGAATCATAGAATGGTTTGGGTTGGAAGGGACACCTTCCACTAGACCAGGTTGCTCAGACCTCCATCCAACCTGGCCTTGAAAAGGGATGGGGCACCTACAACTTCTCTGGGAAATGTGTTCCAGTGCCTTACCACCCTCCCAGTAAAGAATCTCTTTCCTAATATTTAACTGAAACCTGCCCTCTTTCTGCTTGAAGCCATTCCCCTTGTCCTATCACTACAGTTTCTGATGAAAGGGAAAAATGGATTTATGGAGGGGAAAAAAAGAAAAAAAAGAAAAAGTGGTATTCAGATTTCTATGCCAGTACTGCTTTTGATTACATAACCAGCTCTATCCTATGCCTGCAGAAGCACTAAAGAAGGTGGTCAACGGTAAAAGAACATCAGATTTTAACCAATTTTCTTTGAAATAGAGGTCACTTGAAAGGTTCTCTACAATTCCCAGAGGAAAAATTTCCCAGGGGGTCTGCTGCTTTATTTAAATTATTTGAGATCAGCTGCGCACTTCTTCCAAGGATACTGGAAAAGACTAACAGTGTTTTTTGTTATATGAGAGTTCCAGTCCTGTAAGCACTTGTGGAAGTTTTTTAAGTAAGTTCTGGGCAAATTTAGATGAGACTATCTCCTTCCTTCTATTCTTCAGGTTGCTTCTTTTTAAATAGCAAAATAATAAATCCTGCATATTTCTTCATTATTTGATGTCACCTACATATCTATAAGCATTATTACAAAATTCTGAATTTCATGTGTAGTGGCATTTACCCTTTCTTACTTAAAAATAGTCTTGTGGCTTCCCTTATAAGGGAATAATTTCAATATGACATTTTAAGATATATGCCACTTAAAGATTAAAAAGCATGTTGTTTTGCTTTTTGAAGTTTTTTGGTTTTTCCCCCCCTTGGGAAATAGTTAAAAGTAAATTTTTTACATAAATTTTTGCGAGAATCACGGAAGACACGTTTATTTAAAAAAAATCTTTTGGCAGGTAATGGGGCAGACGGATTTAATTACTATTTATATTACAGAAGTCTGTAGATACACAGTTCTGGTAACAAGATCTCATTGTGGTAGATGCTGCTGAAACCCAATTCTTTCTTCATTCTGGAGATAAGAACCTTCTGGGCCACGGCAGTGCGAAGTGCCCTATTCTTCTCTAGGTTGTCCTAGAAGGCTGAGCTATTGCTGATTGTCTGGGTAAGATAAGCTTACAATGGGTTTCTCTTGTCTACAAGGAGCTGACTGTAAAATAATTTAACTGGGAATCAAGTAATAACTTTTGGTCACCATCATCATGGGCAAGGTTTGAACTGGTGCCTGAGATTGAAATGTGCTAAAATTCCACCATCAGCCCAGTACTGCAAGCTGTACAATGATTAAAAAAAAAAAAAAGAAAAAGGAAAAAATCCTATCTTTTGTTGTGTGCGTAGTGTGCCTTAAATGTGAGAGAGTTTTCCTAGCTGTGGCAGCAAGCAGCTTTGAGGTAATTGCTATTTTATGTTTCAGTTCAGAGACAGACGTTCAAATGAATCATTAGCTTCTGCTTCTGTGTTCTGAGCTGGCCCCTTTGCATGTTTAGCTTTATTGGTTTTAAAGGGGCTGTGTACTGGCACAGCTGCTCACAGTATAATGGGATATGCAGCATAGAGGAAAACATTCCCATGTAAAACATTCCCTGGTAAAAGTTTGGTGATTTTTTTATACAATTTAAGTAATCAAATCCTATAATGGCTTTAGCTACAAAATATACAAAATATGATAGCTCCTCTAGCGATTCTACAAGATACTTGGTGTTTACATTTGTCTGTATTCGACATTTTGATTAAATGCATACATTTTAAGGAGAAGTCTTGTTCTGAGGCTTCAGAGCAAAACCAAGGGTTTTGGTTTTTGGTTTGTTTTTTTTTTTTAATGTTTCTTTTCCATTTACTTTTGAAGTTCATAAGAGTCTTGACCACTCTTCTAGTCTGCCATACATGAGAAAGGTATTAGCCCAAATTCTTCTGTGGGAACTCTCTATGTTTCAGCTGTCTTTAATAGGATCACACTTCTAAAAAGTAAGTCATATACTCATATAAAAATTTATATAGAAAACTAAATTACATCAGCAGTGAAAAATCATATGACTGAAACATAAATTCTAATTTAAAAGCATTTCTTGAGACAATGTAAAATGTAATTCTATTGCTGAAGTGAGGCAATGCTGTTGTGGGACAAAACTAATATAGAAGTCTGACAAATATTGTTAATAATCCACTGATATGTATAACTGATGAGAACAGTGTTGACAGCACCATATTGCAAAAAAAGAATCATAGCCTGCTGGGAACATTACAAATCCACTGGTAGACACAAGCATGACCCTCTAATATTGTTAGGGGTGTCACCACAATGATGGGCCAGATTCTTGGGAGCTGACATCTTCATAAATCAGAAGCCCTCTGGTACCACAACTGGTCCTTTCTTTGACTAATATATGATTCCAGTTGAGGACTGTAATAAAGCAGAAATTATGCTAAGCGTAAACTATCTCTGCTGAGGACACTTTAGAGGCCAGAGGTAACAAAGAGAACACACTAAGTCTGTCTTCTACGGAACAATCACTATGAAATCCAGCTAAATTCAAAAGCCATTTAAGACTAAATAACAATACTGGATAGGTCTATTAGAATTTCCAAGTAAATTGACTTGTTAACGATATAATAAATCTTGTTTCCTACATTATTAAATTAAACACTGCCTATTATAAGAATATTTTCCCATCTAGAAATGGGTTTCCGCATAATGGACATTTACACAGGGATCTACTTTTATGAATTTTGGCCCTGTTAACATATCATATAATAAAATCATAGAATTTTTAAGGTTGGAAAAGACCTCTAAAATATCAAGCCCAACTGTTAACTTATGTACATATTATAGTTACATATTTCCATTTAAAAAGCTGTAATTAAAGTGTAAATATTGTTGGCTAATGTAGTTGGCTGTCAATAAGCACTTGTTATGGAAAGTGTGACATATGTCACTTAATAAGAGAGCATAACATGCTATTTCTAATATAATTATGTAGGAATATGGAACTCAGCTTACTACTTATTCATGTATCATTGTGTACAGTTAAAAATCTGTTGAAGTACAACCTGATTTTCTGATCCTTGGAAGTCAGGGTGCAGTAGCTGCACTTAATTTCACGTGAATCCATCTGACTGCACTATGAAAAAATACATTTTTCTAGAAAGAGTTTCACTTTTCCGTCTCTGCTGCAGACAGGGTAAGATTTTATCACTTTCCAATTATTAATTTTAAACACTCATTCTTTTTTGGAATGACACAAGGATCACCTTATGTCCCCTTGAAAGCCAAACTGTCTTTGGAAATTAAGTTTACCTTGTCACTTAAGGAATGGTTTTGGTTTTTTTGTGTCAATTAGAGCAGAGTGCATTTTTTAAAATTTTTTTGATTAAAATGAATGTCCAAATAGAGGACACACTATCAAAAGAATACACTAAATTACTCTTGGAGTTTTATTTTATTTCTAGTTGATAGCATGTGTCTTTGATATCTTTATTTACAGAGATTAGATCTTTATTGCATAATTGGTGTCTTCACCTTATTAAGTAATTGACTTTTACTTCATTAGACAAAAAAATGCAAAACTTACACGGAATTCTGGATATAGGAGAGGGAATAGAAGTTCCTGATGTAGCAGACAAGCATGTTCACAACTCTTGCAAATAGTTACAAACAATGTTATAAGACATGTGAATATGAAAATATTAGTGTGTAAGAGGAAGTTCCTGACATGGGGAAGCCCAGCTAGATGTAGTCAGGGGATTGGAAGGGATGCAGACTGACCTGTTGCAAATAATCAATTCATGCTGCAGTCTAGTGTGGAGACAGCCATAAGCCTGATGTGTAACTTCCTGCACTTGGCAGAAAGGCTATTCATTCTAAATATTGAAGTTCCAAAGGAAAGTGTTTCCAATCACAAGAGAGCAAAGAATGCTCTTCTAATCCTGCAAAGTTCACTGTTCAGTCTGCATAGGAGCGTCTCAGCAAAGGCTTCTATCATTGCACCAGGCTTAAATTTAAGGAACATCAAGCAATTCTTCTATTTATAGCTTGTATGTGCAGTTTTATGTAATTTATGATAGAAGTGAGAAGCCTTTGATTGTGTCAAGAAACCTTTGATTTGTGTCAAACAAAGTACACTTGCATGATTGGAGCTTTGTCAGTATTGCCAGTCACCCGAATCATCGAACTATGGAAAAATGTGGGTTAGAAGAGACCCCTGGAGATCCCCTAGTCCAACTCAAAGCAGGTTCACCTTCAGTGTCTAGGAAATTGTCCAACTAAACTCTGAATATCCTCAGACACAGGGATTCCACAGTCCACTCAGGCACCTGTTTGTACATTCTGTTTCCTGACACCTGACTGGAACCCTCCCACGTTGCAGCTAAATATCTGTGCTCATTACCTGCTCTGAATTTCACTCCAAAGTAGTACTTATTTTAGGTGAGGCTGTTTTAATTTTTGTCAAGAAACTGTACCATCTTTCTTGTACCAGTTTTTGCACACCTAATGAACTGTGGATGTAAACCCTAAACAGAGCATATGATATATATGAAAAGCATGAAATAATGTAATTTGACAAATATTTATCTTATCAGTGGTGTAGATCATTCTTATAATTGTGGTAAGCACTATAGCTGTACTAGTAACTAAAAATAGTTCAGACATACTAACTCAGTCTTGCAAAGTAAGGATATTTCAAAATAAGGTTCTTAGTGTTGCCTGATTGGTACTTCCAATCTCTGAAAAAATCTCTGAATCTAGATGCTACAAGCCAAAAATTTTTTAATGTAGCAGAAGTTGACTGTACTGCAAGAGACACCTGTGAGACGGAGAAAGAAGCAAATGCATCTGGCTTTTTTTTTTTTTTTTAAATTCACGAAGGTGGTTTTAGAAAAGCAGATTAATGAAAACTAGCAGAGTTATAGTATCCAGGGACAGTAGAAAAACTACTTTTCAGGAGGCTCTGTGAGATAGATCTAGCCACAGTACTTTCACTGTTTCTACCAACATGTTTTCTTTTCCTGGACCCAGTTCCTGATTTACCTCTCATGACCAATCTTCCTATTGATTGTAGCAAGAATAATAATCATGCTTCAGCATTTATAAGGATTAAAATCTATAAATTCTGTTCTCTCATCATGTATTCAATAGTCAGATGGCATCACAAGCCACTGACCTGGAACAGAAAAGCACAGAGGAAGAAAAAAGTCTGTTCTCTGGGAAGGTCCGTGCTCACTGTGTCATTTTTCTTCTTGTGTTTCTGATGCTGCCTAACATTGCATGTTCTGAATTAGCCTCTGGGTCTGTCTTTTGCTCTACTCTAGAGTCTAGAAGGACAAGCCTCCTAACTTAACTTACTTAACTTAATTGCCTACATTTAAATTACACACTCAGCACAGGTACATTTTTTTTATATTACAGATCTCATTCACTTTCAGTAATTGCCTGGGTGAATAGCTCTGGTATCCACAAGAAATTCTATATGACCCACCTCAACTTAAACCTTTCTTCTTTGAGAGGATAACAAGAAGTTTTTACGGCAACCAGAAAATAGAGTATTTTATATACACATGTAGCATCAGAAATAGCAATGTTGGTTTGGAAGAAAAATGCTGTGAATGGTAGAGAAGAGAAAGCGATGCCTAGAACACTGGTTCGTTACACACTGGATCAAATCTTTCATATACTAAATATATATTTTAATGCAGCTGTGTAGGTCTTTGAATCAATTATATGAAATATCAGACTGGGAAAGCAATTAAACCTTTACTTGTAGCACTGACACACCTAATCTCACTGCGTCTTTACCAAATTAGTCCTGCCTCATTTGGTGACTGACCTGAGTACAAATTAGTGCAGTCTTGCTGTGCCATTTCTCTGTTCTTAAGTTCCCCTCAACAACACCCTTTGAACTGAAGCTTAATGCGCACCACTCCTGACCACCACGTCTTTTCCTCATCCTGCTCACACAAGTATTTAATCAGGTGGCATATTGCTCATGGCCAAACAAATAGTTGGCACATTCAGTTCCTCTGTACAGACTTTGCTATTCAAGCAGAGAACATCTGTCCTGTTGGCCGTGTTCACTGGAGGTTATTGAAAGACCAGGGAGACAAGCATATGTTTTTTTATTCCAGTATCTGGACTGCGGAAGCACACACCGTTCCCAGCAAATCCTGCTCACAGGCCAGTGAATCTGATCTGTGACTTGTCCTGTGGTTGTAAACCATACTCTGCTGTACTGATCTTGCACACCTTTTATATTATTTTGGGGAACTGCTGAATCTTCTCAAAGGAAAAAAAAAAAAAAAAAAACAAAAACAAAAAACAGTGATACACACATGAGCAAAATCTGTGCATGAAAAGAATTGGGTAAATCCGGCTGAAACTTTTCAAAGATTTGTGACGTGTTTAATAGTTGAAAAGTGGTGGTCTGTGGAAGTGAATAAATAAAATAACAGATATAATGAATAATCCACTGGTTTCACTGGCAAAGTTTGTAGGAGTCATTATACTCTTTTACAGGTACCTCTGTACCTAACGGTTTTGAAGACTGCATATATCTACAAAATTTTCTGGTCTACAACAGCTATTATTAAATTTATCTTAATTCTATTTAAGAAGCAGGAAAAGAACTGTACTGTACACTGTTGAGTTATTTACAATTTTAAACTTTGCTATAAACAAGTCAGGCCCCTCACTAACACAATTGTATTTGAATGCCCACTACAAAAGGAAATATTCTTTAATATTTCATGTATGTTATACAGACTGCCACTGGGTAGTTACAGTCCTCTTGTATTGCAAATTCACAAGCAAAATGACAAAGAACACTTTTTTGATCACTTTAGTCTAATTAGCCTTACTTATAGCTTTCTTCATGAGGTAATCTTCAGGTGTAGTAAGATATGACCAGCAGGGCAGGGAGGGGATTCTGCCCCTCTGCCCCGCTCTGCTGAGACCCCACCTGCAGGGCTGCATCCAGCTCTGGGCTCCCAGCTCAGGAAGGACAGGGACCTGCTGGAGCCAGGACAGAGGAGGCACTGAGGTGATCACATCACAGGGATTGAGCAGTGTGTCTGCCGTGAGGAAAGGCTGAGAGAGTTGTCGGCCTTGGAAAAGAGAAGGCTTTCAGGTTGCCTAACTTGGGCCTCCCAGTACCTGAAGGGAGCCTTCAAGAGAGCTGGAGAGGGACTTTTGACATTATGATGGAGTGATAGGACAAGGGGGAAGGGCTGCAAACTGAGAGAAGTAGGTTTATATTAGACATTAGGAAAAAAATTATTTATTGTGAGGGTGGTGAGGCCTTGGCACAGGTTGTCCAGAGGAGTTGTGGCTGCCACATCCCTGGAAGTATTCAAGGGCAGGTTGGATGAGCTCTGAGCACCCTGGTCTAATGGAAGGCATCCCTGCCCATGGCAGGGGGTTCAGAACTAGATGACCTTTAAAGTCCCTTTTAACTCAAATCGTTCTGGGATTCTATGGTATTTATCTGCAGGGAATATTGTGAGTATAGAGGACACCATTCCTGAATTGCATCAAGAGGCTTTGGAGTTGCAATCTGGCTTTGTATGAAATAGCTGTAATAATCTCAGACACTTAAAAAACCCTGACACTGTAACATTTGGCAACGGTAAAATAGCTGTCACTGAATGCACACAAGAATTAAGGAAGAATTAACTTGCAGACCTTTTATGGGAGTATGTGTGGGCAGCGTACATTATGCACAGATACGGTTCGGATCCTTCCCGTGAAGAAATTATTAAATTAATAAATCTCTACCATGTGCAAAATAAAGAGGGGGGAAGGAAGGAAGCAAGCAAGGCGAGATAAAACCTTTGGGACCCCAAAGCCGCGGCGACAAAAGGCAGCGCCGGGCGCGGGGGGGCGGCCGCTGCCCGCAGCCCGACAGTAGGGNTGTGACCCCCGAACGGGGCGGCGTGGCCCCTGAACGGGGTATCTGTGTCCCCATCGCGGCGTGTATGCGCCCCCCAGGCGTGTGTGAGACCCCCTAACGGGTGAACGGGGTTTGCGCGTCCCCTTAACCCGGTTTGTGTGACCACTGAACGGGGTGCCTGTGACCCCTTGGCGAGTGCGCGACCCTTAACAAGGTGTCTGTTCCTCCTTAACGGGGTGCCCGTGTCCCTTTAACGGGGAATCTGCGACCCTTCACTGCGTGCCTATGCCTCTCTAACGGGGTGTGTGAACCTCCTTGGGGTGTCTGTGACCCCTCATTGGATATCTGTGCCCCTTCATTGGATGTCTGTGACCCTCCGGGCTGTCAGCGCCTCTCCAGCAGGGCGTCTGTGCCCCCTCTGGGGTGTGCATGACCCCTCAGTCTGTGTCCGTGACCCCCGGGGTGTGCGTGACCCCTCAGGGGCGTCTGTGCCCCCATCACGGGGTGTGTGTCCCCATCACGGGGTGCCTGAGCTCCCATCGCGCGGTGTCAGTGCTCCCCTCCACTGGGTATCTTTGTCTCTCTCTCGGGCCGTCTCAGCCCCCTCACGGGATAGCTGTGCCCCTCTCGGGGTCTGCCCCGCTCCGGCACCGGGAGCCGCTCACATCCCTCTTTCCTCCTGGCTCCTTCCCTCATGTCCCTCCCTCTTTCTGCCGTGGTGCTTCGGGGTTTGTTCCAAGCGTCTGTGGGAGAGGGGCTGTTCTCCCGGTTCCTGGGGGGCGAGGCGGCTCGTTCTCCCGTCTCCGTCACTGCCGCCTCCGGGGACCTCGAAACTTTCCCGCTGGCGGGAGCTGCGCTGCATCCAAGGGGCCCAAGGGAGACTGGAGGCTTCTGGGTTTCGGCGGAGCCCGCCGGCTCTGTGGGACACGTGCGACCTTTTGTTTTGTGTTTTATTTCATTTGCCACATTCCCTTCCTTTTCCACAGAGCGGGCCAGCAGAGAAATCCCTGGGGAATATCCTTTCGAGGGTCTCACTCCCGAGCGCCTGCGTGCGCGCGCGAGAGGGAAAATGAATAATTAGAGAACAGTTCCATGAAATCACTTACCGAAAAATTAGCTGCCCATTAAAGAGGAAGCGGAGAGGAGCAATCATGTAAATCCTACCTACACCCAACTGTAGGAGGGGAGGCAGCGATCCTGATTCCCAGCCCTGCGGCTGCCTGCTGGCATCGCCGTCCCCATCTCCCTACCCCGGGAGGAGAGAAAGAGGGACGCGTGGGTGTGGAGCGCAGTGGTTTAGTCCACACCCCGCAGCCTCCCTTCCCCAGGCAGCCTCGGGAGCCGCGCTCATTCTCCTCCCTCTCCCTGCCAGCCGGTGTGTCCGCGGCGGCGGGAGGCGGAGGCGGCAGGAGAGGAGGGGAGAGGAGCGGAGCGAGGAGAGGAGCGGCGGGCTCCGGGGCCGCCCGGGAGAGCCGCGGCGGCGGGAGAGCCCCGAACTCCGCGCAGCCCCCGCCGCCGCCACCGCTCGGCAGCAGCCGCGGCACCTCGCCGGGGTCCTGCCCTCCAACAGTTCCTGCTCCGCTGCCAGGGAGGAGGGAGGTGTAGGGGACACGGCTTTTTTTATTATTATTATTATTATTATTTGCCCTTTTTAAAAATTATTGTTATTCTTTTTCTTTTGAGGGGATGCTGAGAAAGCAAGCCGGTCCCCTCTCGTGTAGCACATTGCTTGGGCGTTCCTATTATGGAAGTTAAGTGAGAAACTCTGCAGCTTGAACTGATTTGGGGAGAGAAAGGGAGAGGGAAAGGGGTAGGGGGAGGGCGAGAGGAAGGCAAAATAGCCGAACCAAACCAATGGTTTTCCTGCAAAGTGCCGGGAAGTTTGTGGAGCACTTTCTAGGAATCAGGTCCTTTCTCAGAGTCTCTCCTTGTCTTCCGAAGAAAGAGCTTGCTTTTGGATTGCCATGGATCCTAAAGAGAGTCTTAGACACACTTGAATAATTTCCCTGCTTGGGCTGGATTGGTGGGAATTTAGGAAGGAGCGTGTGTGCAAAGCAGAAGCCTTCGGAGCTCACTCGCTGCTTCTATAATCTGTATGGATTTAAAAGTGTCACATTCAAGACCTTTGAATCTCCAGCTTTTGAAGATTTCCCTTTCCACTTTAAGTAGCTGCTAGGAAACTGAAAACTTTTGGACCTACCTCTTACTGGCTTTGGATACTTTTTTTTTTTTTTTTTTTTTT
>VWZN01000982.1:68135-95635 GCA_013396955.1 Regulus satrapa
GCCCGCCCCCCCTTGGGTGTGCTCTGCAACGTTTCTGGTGGTTTCGAGTTTAAGTGCCGAATGGGGAGCTGTAAATTATCATCTTGGGGAAGTACGGTTTAGCAGGGCGAGAACTTCAGTGCAAGGGTAAAGTGCCTTTCAGAGTAGGGGTGGGCGCTGTGCTACTGCGCAGGCCGTGGATGCCCTAGAGCAGCTCAAGCGCACGACGAGGAGTGAGCATCCGGCTGTAGAGAGGCTGTGCTGGCCCCCATGCTCGGCAGCCCGGCTAGCGTGGGGTGTTGGCCGCGCTAAGCAGCCCTCTGGGCTTGAGGTGAATGCACTGTCCGGGACCCTGGATGTTTTTTGCCTTTGTGTCTGAGCAAACTTTGTTCCAAGGAGCTCTTCACAGTATTTGCTGTATCAGTCCCGAGGCAAGGGCTCAGGGTTTATTGTTTGCAGTCACAGGCTGCTTTGGGTTTCTCCACCACCTCCTAGCAAAAAAGGAGGCAAAATAGAAGAGGGACGGATTGAAGTGCAGTTTTACCTTGGGTGCATAATACGCTCTGCAGTTTAATCTTAGGTTTGGTCAGTCGATAAGAAAATTCCTACATAACTTATGCACATACTAAATTAAACAGGCGAAGTTTTACCTGTAAAAGGAATTGACAGAACATTTATGTCTGTCAGTGCAATCATAGCTTTGAAGGGATATTGTTTTATGTTTTGCCCTATTTTTCTTGCTGTAACAAAGATCCTTTAAGACCACTGATACTGGAGATATCTTTGTGTACAAACTGCAAACATCAGGTTATAGAAATATAATTATTAGTAAGTGTTTAAAATTGTATGTAGCTAGAAGGAATACAATTAAAGTGCTCAGTGGAAGTGACAGTGAATCAGAGGAGCTTGGTGTTACAGAATGTAATTAAAGTACCAGTCTGTTTGGAGATACATGAAACAAATGCAATTAACCAGCTTGCTGGAACGACAGGAGCACGACATAATTTATTTGAGTTTTGTCATGGGGAACACATGTAGAACGTTTGTTCTGGTTTAGCCTTAAGAGGGTGGGGTGGTTCAGGTGAAACACGCAGCTAATTTATGGCCGGACCATTAGAAAAAATGGCCAAGAAGCTCCTGGAATATATGTGATACTCCCCTTTTGTGGGAAGATATTGCAGAGACTGTCAAGTTTGCCTGCATTAACAACTCTCTGAAATAAATAAATAAAGAGCTTTGTGGATAGCACATCATGACCAAGTAGATATAAGCTGTTATTGTCGAAATGACTAACAAGTAGCTTTGAAGAAATACTGGCAGGCAAGCTTGGCACACAGTGCTTTTGTCTCTTTAGAAGCATAGTAATTACGATCACATCTTAGGCTGACATATACCACTAGTTGCTTTGAAAAGATCTCTATCAACATCAGCTCCATTTGTGACGCTTTAGTTTAAGAATAAAAGGCAAAAGTCAACAGACTTCTTGTTTAATAGGTCTTTGGTTTGTTTTCCATGTTTTTAAGTTACCTCTTAGTGCCTTTCTGGATTTGAGGGTTTTTTTTTCTTAGGCATGGCTGGGTTTTCTTGGTTTTTTTTTCCTTGGCAAGAAGTCCAGACATAGACACTAGCATTTGAGGCATGTTAGCCATCTTTTTCCCTCTGAGTTTAGTTTTATTTGGTGATTGAAAAGCGGTATACATCAAAATTATAGTCTTTTTCTCCTGAAGTTATTTTTGCTGTCCATGGTTTTAGAATACCTGAAAATTACACAGCTCAATGAAAGTTGCAGAAAACACGTGCTACATACACATACATAGATTTTAGGGGTTTTATTATTGTGCTTTTCATTTTTCTGTAACCCTGCCCATGTTCTTGCACTCCTATGAGTGAATAACTTCAATTCTCTTTTTCTTTAGTTATGAGTCTTGGCTATTGTTCTTGACACAAAGCAAACAAAGAACAAATGAAGCACAAAAAATCCCAAATACCAAAACACACACAGAACTCCCCCAAACTAACCACAAAACACCCCACTAGACAGAGTCTGCACCATAAAGTAAGCCACTAGCTACTGGAGTTAAAAGAGCTGATTACATGTGGGTTTTTTTTAATAGTGTTCAGTTGATTTTTCTTTTATTGTTCAGTATTCTGTTATCCTTCTTCCAATAATTAATAAAGTTTAAAATAAATAAAGTATTAACAGAAAAGGTACCAACTGATGTGAACACAGGCATTGGTAGGCCAGACCCTGGCCTGGTAGGACTCATAAGTACTTCCAATGAAAATGACAGCCTTTTATGTCAGAGCTGGGTTTTATTCCCTTGAAAATTGCAAGTGTGATGCTCTTGAATGGGAGAAGGTGTTTAAGATATATGAGAATAATTCTGTAAAATCAGCATTTTTATCACCATATTAATATATTTCAAAAGCACTTCTTTTCTTAATGAAAAGTATGCATCTGAAGTGATGTGGTGGCCGAAACATTCTGTATATCTTTTCCTTTAAATTTTTGTTTACAATTAATCTAATTTCTTCATGGCAAAGAGCTACACATCTGTGGCCTTCTGCAGGTCCCTGTTGCCTGTTGAAGAACATGGCTTACATATAAAGCTAGAGAATATTCTTCCAGTGAATATTTGAGCTGACAGGGTCTTGATCTCTCATGTGAGTTTCACTGTTGATGGATAACCTTTGCTTCTGTAGAATGTGTGCATTTTAATGCCTTAAGAGTAAAATTCTGGAGAGTTTGCAGTTTTGTTTCTTTTACCTTGTTCTTCCATAGGACCCAGTTCTGCAGAGCATTTAAGTGCTTCCATCTTTTAGCCACAGTCTTGTTGAAGTTAGTAAGAATTTAAACTTGTGTTCCAAGTTGATAATAGGCTTTGAAACTTTGCTTAGTAAGGATGAATTTATGCATAGGACGACAGGTTTTGCTGATTTAGTCTTAAGATTTTGCTTTCTTTACTTCCTGTCTCCTAAGTGACCATTGCAAAAGTATGTTTTTGTGTCCAGAATTAAAGCAAGAGGGAATCCTGTCATTGTACTTCAAGGGATGGATTTGCTTGAAAAGTATTATGATAATCCAGGTACTTTGGTTTGTATCTTTGCTAATTTGGAGCTCTGCAAAAGGTCTGATACTTCACAAATCTTTCTAAAAAGTTGAAATTAGGGGGTTTTAAGCCTTTCTGTGAGTTGCACTGACGATAATAATCCTTCCATTAGGAACTGTCTGGAATGATGAGTTTTGGCAATGCAGGCTAAAGTTATGCAACCTTAAAAGTAGACAAAAGAATTAAAATAGGTCTTTAAGGATGCATTAAAAATATCAAGGAGATGTGCCAGAAAGTGTCATGAGAAGAAAAGAAGGCTTTGGCTGCTCTGTCCAGTCAACTCCATTTGCAGGGGATGCTTTTCCACAGTAATACTATGTGGGTTTATGGCCCTAAATCTGAGATGTGCTCTGTCCACTGCTGAACCATTTAGTGGAAATTACTGAAGAGTATGCAATGGCTTTTTAGCCATTTGTTACCCTTGAATTGCTATTCAAATATTGATCTGGGCTGAATAGATTGCTAACAGGTTCTGTGCATTCTGTTTCAGCTACCTAGGAGGACTCTGCTGTCAGGTTTTATCTGTTATCTCAGCTGGCATGGCAGAGCTTGCTCTTCCCGTGGCTGCCATCTGGCTCACACCTCTCACACCAACCTTGGGGAGGACACTTAGTGATCATATTGATGCTGTTGCTTGCCAAGAGGCTCTGTTACTGGTGTGCTTTTCTACATTTCTGTAGAAAGCTTTTTATTTTGCAAGAAGAAGGCAGAAGAAAGCAAGTACTTGCTCTTGCCAAATAAATACATAAAATGTGTTGGCTTTTTGGATTCTTACATGTAACTCATTTTTTACTGTACTTTTTTATTGTTGCCTAAGGATTCTTGCACTTACCTTTTGGCAGTGCACCTGCCTTGTATGTTCAATGCAATTTGTTTTGGTACGTGGACGGATACAGGATATGATCCTAAATCACTGCTTCAGGGAGAAAGTTGAGGTTATCTTTTATGCAGGACAGTCATATGGACTGTTACGAGATCATTGAATGCAAAATATTTGTATAGAGATAGAGATGTGCAGGTGTGCATTTTAGTGGGACCATCTTTACTCTCACACCTGACTTCAGTTATAAATTCTGGACAACAATTGAACAGTTGAAGTTATAAGTTCAGAAATAAGATTGAGTTTTATTTTACCTTTTATTTTACAAAATAACTGCTAATCACCCATGGTTAATAACTTGTGTGGTAGTAGTGGATAATTAAATAAGGCCCATTAATTTAAGTCCTAATTCTGTGCTATTGAAATCTGTATGAGTTTTGCTGTTGAGTTCACAAAACACTGAGAAAGCAGGTCATGTTATCTTGGCTTACTGTCATTGTAATCTTGCCACAAGATGAAGTTGTCTTCTTGTTACATGAAATGCTACAACAAATACAAAAATACTAGAGGGTACAAGTGCATATTGATGCCTCCGTACTGCTCACTCCTTTCTACAGTGCTCTCTTAACTACAGCAGAGTTTCCCTTTGTAACAAAAAAGCTGATTCTTGTGCTATGTCTTGTACGTAAAGATATGCATGCTTAATGTCTTTTCAAGCCAAAAGTTCATCAAGTAAAATATGGCTTTTTAATTCCATCTCTGCAGCTTATCTTGGCATTGCTTCCATGGAAGAGATCCAAGATGTTCTCTTAATTTTATTAAAATAATAGCCTTCATCAATAATTACATGAGCAACAATCGACAAACTAGCCAGTAGTACTCATGTACTAACCTGCTGATACTTATATTGAACCACTGTGCTCTGATGGCCAAGGTTTACTTAGATTCATCTCTGGGTTCTGCACAAATGTGAAGTGAGAATATTCATCTAAACATTGTTCCGGCAGAAGTATCTTGTGCATGTGCACTGAACTTTAAGCTCTTTAGCACTCTCCCCCAGTGATTTTTTTTGTTAGTTTTTTGTTTGTTTGTTTGTTGTTTGTTTTTTTTGGGGTTTGTTTGTTTGTTTGTTTCTTTGGTTGGTTGTTTTTTTCTGTAAACAAACGAAATTATAGTTATTATCTGCAGATCCCTGAGTTAATGCATCTGTTTAACTGGGTTGTGAGAGAACTTCCTTCTTATGTACTGGAAATGTTGGCAAGGATTATTCCTTTTTGCATGTTTGTGTTGCTGTTTCTACCAGGAACTGTCGTGTCTCTGGCTTGCTGATAACTGAAGGTCACCCTTATCTAGTGATTCCAGTGTGTAATTTGTAACCCATCGAGATTGTGTGCATGCAGGTGCCATTGCAGACTTGCAGTGCTATTATTTGTCCTGGTTGTGGGGATACTTCTTCAGTTCTACCTCCCTAAGTGATGGCTGAAAGAAGACAAAATGTCTTTGGATTCATTCTTCATCATATGCAGTTGCTTAATGCACAAGACACTATTCCAAGCTTGGTTTGGAGCATCCTTAGTGATATGTGTTATTTGCTTGCAGAATTATCCTTGTCAGTGAGTCTTCATTGTACCACTTCAGTTCCAGCAGAATTCTTCAGTCTGATGACAGTGAAGGACCTGCCATTGTGCTACTTTATACTTTGTTATATGCTGCTTTTACTTTCTCTCATCACATTTCCCCAGATGAGTTTGGAGAGCAGTTTATTTGGTCTGATATATGGAAATTAATTGGTAAGACGAGTGGGAATGCCAGGAGCTAAGTATGGTCTCACTCATTAGAGACTACCTAGATGGTTGTTGCCACCCTGTCTGTTGCAGCATATGGTCTTTTTGTTTGTATTTAGGCATTGCCTCTGTAGCTTCAGTGCAGTGTGCCAAGGAGAGAAGAGCATCTCTGTGATGTGCCTGTCATAAATGCAGATTGGACAAATAAGTGAGGAATTAATGGCCAGCAGCAAGTTGTAAAACACAGTGAGCTGTGCTTCACTCGTATTAATCCCTTACCATTGATTACGAGAGAAACTGAGTGGAAAAAAATTAACCTTTTGAAACCAAAATGTCAGGTAACTAACATCAGTCAACTTGTTCCTCATTCATAGTGAATGGAAGGACAGTTCACGCCAGGGTACTAGAGGTACTTTTTTACTGCTGTGAAAATGTCAAGAGTTAAAAAGCAGTTGTGAAAAATATTCCATGCTGGAGGAGCCCTATAACCATGGGTTTGCAGGCTCTCATTCCGTGCAGTTTTCAAGGTCCATATGTCATGTAGCCCAGATGACTTCATTCTAGCAAATGGATCAGTTTTAACAGTTTGTTTAACTAGGCCAGTTTTAACAGTTTGTTTATCCTGAAGAGCCCGGGTAATTTCTTTCAGTATTATGAACAATTGAAATTGCATAGCAAAGCTCTTGGACCAAGATAATTTGAAACAGTGCGTTTTCTTCATCTGGGTTGCCTTTCTCCAGAGAACTTTATCTCTTTGGGATTGTTGCTCCATAGTAGAGCCTGCAGGAAAAGGATTTGTGGGTGCTTCCTCCTTCTAACTTCCAGGGTATATTATGCCACCTTTGACACCTGGAGATGCTTATTGTTCCTTCGTGCCCCACTCTGACAGTTTTCTGGTGAGAGAAATCACACTGTAAACTGGGAAAAAGAGTGGGATAGTAGCCTTATTCCAGGTCCATGGCTTGATGGAGGGAGATACCCAGCAGAGGAGCTGGGTTAGATAGTGTAGGGAATGAACAGGGGAGCAAAGCACCACTGTCAGGCTTACCAGGAGAGTTCTGATCCCTGAACACTTTAGGGTTGTTTCATACTAAGTGTGTTTAGGCTTTTATCATTGCTATTGTTTGTACATCACTGTCCATGAAGTGAGTAAGTTTTTCTCTAGAGTTGTTTTAGTGCAGGTTTGTTTGGAGTGGCTTCAAGAAAACGCAAATTTATTGTTTGATGCAGTCAACCAAGGTCTGTGCTGGCTTTAACCTGATGCACTGCAGAAGTGCTGTGATAAATTGGCTGGGGCTTTTTGTATATATGTTTTTATGATATGTTAGAAGAATTCAGTGGAGTGACTAAAATGGTTGGTTTACATCAAGGCAACAGCTATTAAACAAAGGAAACAGTGGAAAAAATCAGAAATACTGCAGGCTGCATTTTATCCTTGGTCTGTGCATCTGTTCTGTCACCAAACTGGATTTTAAATTATAATGCTTTAATTTTAAGCTAGTTAATGTGACTTGGCAATGCAGATGTATGTCTGAATTACAAAGTTCTTTTTTTATTTTTTTTCTTCTGCTTGAACTTGTTTCACCATCTTAAACTATACAGTGTGATCTTTACCAAATGAGATCAGACAGTGTGTTCTGTAGCATGTAAATTCTATCTGTGGAGCAAAATCTCAGCATTTAGAATAGGAGGATCCTCTGATAAAATTGTCTTTTAGTGCTGTTGTGTTTAAAACCTAAGAATAGTTTTCTCTGTGTGTAGATCTAGATTTAAAAAAAAAAATCCAAAACAACTGTGTGGCGAGATCATTAGGAGTGTGTATAGATGTAAGTATACAAAATTACTTTAAAAACTGTAAGGGATAGAATTTATGATTCTAAAATTTATATTTATGTCCCTGAAAGCAAAACTCCAAACAGTAGTAGGAGCCATTAAAACACTGAATTAAAGGAAAATGAAATGTGATGAGTAGGCAAACAGATATTTAATTAAATATGAATCAGTAAAAACCCAAAAAAACCCTGCTTATTATTGTTATTATTTACTGACTCTTTTTTGACAGCTGCTCAATTTAGAATGAAATGCAAAAGAACATATGTCTGTCTTTGTATGACCCCAAATATCCCTGTTCCCCCTTTCAGCAGACAACATGCCTTTTTTTCCCCTAAGTGATTTTTGGTTGCTAGGAGAAGTGCAATGGTCTGCCCCACTCTTATCCGGCAGTAAAACTGAAAAGTGTATTGAGGTAAAGAGGGGGGCAAAGCACAGTGTAGGCCATGAATCACAACTTGTCTCTAATATATCCACTTTGTTCCCACTTTTTCTTTGAAAACTTTTGTTTTTACTAATGGTGTTTCTTTCCAGCTGATCTCTCAAAGCCATTCAGAAGGCAAAAAAAGTGCTGTTAAGAGTCCACTCAGAGGAACAAAAAAAAGGAGGGGAATACTTTGAGACTTATTCATGGGGCCACAGTGGTAGCAATGCACATCTCAATGAATGGCTTCAGTCAGCTGCTGTTAAACCCGGGTGATTGATACCTTCTGGTTTTTGCTAGAGCTAGAAAAGCATGCAAAAAATCTTCATAGTGCTCCTGCCAGTTTTAATGCAAGATATTGAAGGTGTTTACAAACTATTTCAAACAGCAGAATGAATGTTCAGTGTTTTTGACACATTAATAATTGTGGTACTCTTGTTCTAGTGTGTGACACCCTTTATTTACTTTTTAAATCATTCTTTTTCAAATAATTGTGTGCTGTGGCAAGAATCGCTTGACCATCACCTCCTACAATGATCTAAAAGTGGCCTTATCCAAATGTCATTGCCTACTTTTAAACCTTGTCCACTAGAAATGGTTGTATGTGATGATGTAATGGGTCTAAATTATTTACCAATATTGTCTATATTAATAGACTATCAAAATCATGAGAGTTATGGCAGATTTCACTTGAAAATGACTTCAGGGTGAATGTATAGACAATATATTGTTTCTTCAAGTGCTTAATGAAGCTTTGCCTGGAGAGCAGTCTTAAAATAATAATTATATCTCTCAAGAAACATTGCTGAAGAGGTTGTGTGTGAGTCCTGTGAATGAGGAAACTTTACATGTGGCTGCAGAGATCTGTGATTTGGGATGTGGAAACAGCTGACTGCCTCTGGACAGAACAGGCCCCTGTATCATTCCTTACCATGAGTAAGTGGTGAGTGGTCAAAGGTCTCGTTACCTATTTAAAATGTTGTGTTGACTCAATTTAGTGACATGCAGATAATAGAGAAATTCAGTGATGATGCACTTGGAAAAACAGAGCACCAACTTGTAACGATTTGTTATTCCCATAGGGACAAAATGGGTTTCACCCATATTTTCAAGGCTGTTGGGTGATCTGGCAGTACTGGATTGAGTCCCAGTGTAATTTAATGGAATTTGTCTGTTTAGGTCAGGGCTGAATTTGCCCCCAGGGAAAGATGAAGATGGAAGAGTTGTAAGTTAAATTACAGGGAACTGGCTCTATCTCACAGGTTGCTAATGGAGGTAGGAGTGTGTGTGGTTCTTTTGTGCCCGGTGGATTTTAAAATTTTTGTTTCTGATCCATACAGACTCTAGGAGTAGTTTAAATACCAGCCAAAGTGCAGCTGAGTTTTCAGTTACTTCCATGAAAGCTGCCACTGCTGACACCAAGAATTTTCCCTCCATAAATTACAGCAGATGTGTCCTCAGTCATTCTTCAGTGCTACCCCCAAAGCACTATTGTCTTTCTTCCTGCTAACACCTGCATGGGGAAACAGACATGGTTTTGTTGCTTCACGTGGATATTGGTTAACGAATTTGGATTAGCTATCAATATGTTAATATAAAGGATGTACCCAGTACCACTTAGGAACTCCATGGCAGAAAGAATAGTGAGATTTGGTCTCCAGGAACACAGCTGCTGGTGGGAGAGGTGTGCAGTTGTTTATACTTGAGGAAAAAGGGTGACTTGAACTGTTTCTGTTGCTGCTGCATCTGTTTGTCTGACATCTAAAACAAGGAAACTTTCGAGGTCCAGGAGGATCAGAATGGAAGAATCACAGACCATTAAAATATGCCTTCTAGTAGTATTTTTTCTTCCTGTTACTTGATAGTTCTTCCACACTGAATTATGAAGGAGAAAAGAGGTGGAGGGAGATTCAGCACTGCTTGTTTGGGACAGGGATTGTGCGGGGAGCAGGCACTGCTCTGGTGAAGCATTGAGCAATGCCTGTCCTGCCTTGCCTTTCCCCTCTGTCCTAAGGTGTGTGCCTCTGGGAGTCTAAATATGCTAGGGAAGCAGTCAGGAAAGAAGTGGGTAGCTGTGGGCTTGTTTGAAATGAGAGGAAACCTCTTGTAAATGGTGACATTTAGCTGAATGTCTTTCCTGTTTCATTTCCTTATCCATGGGACTCAACACGCTGAAGGAAGGACCATTCTCCAGAGTTCGTCTGTTCCCCAGAGCCCAATGCCTTTGTAGAATAAACTTCGTTCAGATTAAGTAGCATACATCTATGTAAATAAAGATCACTTTATAGGTATTGTATTGAAATGGAAAAAGCAAGTAAGGAAGGTTTGCATAAGCTTTTTCCTTTCGTATGAGACAAATCGATGACCATTTCTTACACCTTCTTTCTCCCCTCCTTCTATTTCCTAGCATTTTTCTATGATGAAAGATGTGTGACTTTCTTGTCAAGTTACAGATATAAAATCTCCTCACTTTCAGTGCTTTACATTTGTAATTGTAGAACATTTTCCTCTGCATAAGAGGAAACATGAGAAATGCCTTAGCTCACTACACATAAATCAGTGGAGTTCAAACTTCTAGATTTATTCCAGGCCTGGAAGAAAAATGTGCTCTTGTGTTTACAGATTTTCATTCCCTGTGCTCTTCATTTTCTCCATCTTCTGTGGTTCATTCATTTCACTTGCCTCCTTATATTTCATACTTGAAGAGTTTGTTCTGTCTTGTTTTCTTGTCAATTGCTTTAGTTTATTTTCCAGCTGCTTTTCTGTTCTGTTCATTCTCCTTTGGCTGCTGTTTTCTAACCATGGTGCTTGAATATGAGGAATTAAAGGACAGCAAGGGTTGGAGGGGGGGAAGCAGTGTTGGTGAGGGAAGTACTATTATAAGAAACTGTCCTTTGGCAGGGTTACTTCATGAATTCTCTGCCCAGAAAAAGTTCTGTGGGGGCATAATCTTCTGCCATGCTTAACTAGTGCCTTGAGAAAATAAAAATAAATTAAAATAAGCTTTAAAAATTTACATATGCAAGCCCAATTTTGTGTGAAGTTGAAAAGATGTGCCTTCCTGAAAATTAATCTGTGTCTTAAGTCTTCCATTTAGTTTTAAAACATACTGTAATGGAGAATTGTCTCTTTCAGTTTAGTGAGAACTGCAGATAACTATACATCTTTATACATGATTTGTTAAGTTTCCTATTCTTGCAAATGGTTGAACTTTCTCCATTTATGAAATATTGAGACATTGAAGGATAATAAACTTTACATTATCAATGGCTGTTCTTTTTAATATTCTACAAACTTGTAAGGAAAAAAATAACATTAAAAGGGTAAGCATAAACTGATTCGTAACAACATTCAAGGAAATTACTGTGCTGATACTCCTCCTGAATTGATTGATATTATTTGAGGACTTGATTTGTCTTATGTTTATATAGTCTATACATGACATAAGTGTATAAGAGAAGGGTAGACTGAGGGGAGTCCTCATTGGAGTTTTCAGCATCCTCATGAGGGGAAGTGGAGGGGCAGACACTGATCTCTGTGACCAGTGACAGGACCCAAGGGCATGGCCTGGAGCTGTGTCAGGGGAGGTTTAGGTTGGATATCAGAGAAAGGCTCTTCCCCCGAGGGTAGTTGGGCACTGGAACAGGCTCCCCAGGGCAGTGGTCACAGTGGTCCTGTGGTACTCCCACAGGACAGAACTCAAAAAGCTTTTGCACAATGCTCTCAGGCACATGGTGGGATTCTTGGGGCTGTCCGGTGCATAGTTTACTTTCTTATATATAAGCTTTTTTATAAATTGGTATTATATATAGGAAAGTAAACTGTGATGAACTTAGATGATCCTTGTGTGTCCCTTCCAACTCAGAATATTCTGTGGTAATCCAGTAAATACTAAGTATGTACGATACAAAATATATTGTGAGAGAATTCTCTTAATTTAGGCAATTTAGGCAAGTTGGATGAAAGTTTATGGGTTTTTTGATTTTTTTCTTGGTGGGTTTTCTTTTGGTTTTTTTTGTTTTGTTTTTTTTTTTACTCATAGTTGATCCTTATTGAAGAACAAATTTTGCTTTTTATAGTGCAATGTAGATGAAACCCTGATTCAGCAGAAGATGATGGGAATTTTGTCATCAGCATCAGTGGGGCCACAGTTTTGATTTTGTTGCGGTTGGCAATGTGGGAGGTTAATGCTGAGAAGGAAGTTTTTTTGTTGGCTTTGTTTTGGTTTGGTTTGTTATTTATAATTATACATAGCTTAAGAGAGTGAATTAAAAAGAAATATAAAGTTGTAATCAGAAGGTTAACAGATTGTTGTAACCAGAAACTTCACCTGTGCTCCATTAGAAAAACAGTGCTGTACAACAGATTAAGCAGTAAGTGGTACACTCACCAGCTTGAGAAAGAAGTCTGTAATAAATGAAAGCTACATTTATTTCATCTTCAAATCAAGGCTCATTGTTGACCTGTGGTAACCACCTTTATCTGCATCTTTCCTCAGGACTAAAACTTTTACTATTAGAGCAGCCAAAAATCTATTTTAAAACCAATTTGTAATAAACTTGCAAATTAAAAAGGCATTATTTGACAACAAATTCCTTTCATGCCTCTTAGCATTTGTGTCCAGGTGTCTTACTAGACTGCTTTGTATTCCCCAAAACAGGGATGAGGGTGGAATAAATTCTGTCACTCTTTGGATGAGGAGCTGTAACTCTTCTGAATAATTATATTATTATAGTTTTAAGTTCTCCTGCATACCAAAGTTAACAGACATTTAAAGGGAATAGAATCATTAAGGTTGGAAAAGAGCTCCAAGGTCAGCAAGTCTAACCTTTAACTGATCACCAGCTTGTCAACTAAACCATAGCACTCAGTGCCATCTCCAAACATCTCTTGAACACTTTTAGGAACAGTCATCCCACCTCTTCCCTGAGCAGCCCATTCCAATGTTTATCAACCCGTTCAGTGAAGAAATTGCTCATCCTGTACACTGAGTACCTGGAGAGAAAGTAGATTCTTTAATGATCTTTGCTGTATCAGACGACTTTTCAGATCACAATTTCCTATATATAAACTTTTTTTCTAAATCAGTATGAATTGGTTGCATATGCATGTGATATAAATAAAACTGAACTGGATGTTATAAGCCAAAGAAATAAATCAGGAAATTATTCTATTGCATGTTGTATTCTTGTTGCAACTGTCTTGCATAGTTATAAATAGATATTGCTTATTAATTTCACTTTTATTTATTTTTGCTTTAAATGGCAACTGCAACTATTGTTAATAGGCCTTAAAAATCTCTTGGAGATCATTTAGATAACTGTAGATCATTTTGAGGAAAATTATTAATGTCCTTGTTAAAATATTTGTTAATAGCATATGATCATTGGGACAAGTAGATAAACTGTCAGTACAAATGACTGAAGATTTTTTTCATGTCTTCAACAAAGAAATTTTGTAGAGGGTTTGTAAGCACTTTTCCAAGTGATTATACTGTTGAGCTTTTTAGTGGAAAAAACCATATCCAAGAAGAGAAAAAAAAATCATAGTAGCAGTTTCAAAAAAATAAAGTAAAACAAACAGAAAAATAAATACTGTCTTATAGACATTCTTTTGCTCCTTTCCAAATACATCAAAATCAGCAAAAATACTGCTGTAGTTTCATCTACATCTTCTTTAAAATTAGGTCTTACTGGTTTTGTTTTACTTTTCCAGTAATGGAGGAGTATTTGCTTTGCAAGGAATTTTGGAAGCTTTACTCACTGCCAGTAAATGTGGCAACAATAAGGTAGATCAGTCTACTAAAGTGTTTGAGTGTTCATGGAATGTATACCTAATGTAATGTAGATTTCACTGGCTCTTGTTCCCCTTCCTGCTCATGGGGGAGAATTGATACCTGTGCTAAAGAATCCCATCCTTGATAAAATGAGGTTGACAATGACCTGGCTGTCTGGCACTGTGGCTATCTCTTTGATAAACCAAATACTTGGAACTTTAGAGAAATATTGTTAAAACATGGTGTTCCTAACACCTGGACCTTCTTGCCCACACCTGTCAGACACTTTGGAGGTGAGTGAGATGAGAATTCAGAATATTGGGACTTCGTGAGAGTCCTTTATGATATAATTATAAAGTTATTATATGAGAATGTTATATATATGTGTGTGTGTGTGTGTGTGTGTGTGTGTGTGTGTGTGTGCTATTATATAAATATTAATAAAAGTAGTAAGTAAATGGAGAGTAATACAGTTGCTGAATTTTTTGCTGGAAAGTTTTAACTTGTTTGTATAAGCAGAGATTCAAAGTGCACCTTTCCATCTCTATTTGTTTATTTTTAATCCTCCAAGTGATGGGAGCAATCAAATTAGCCTTGCACTAGAAGCTGGAGAATACCTCCAAACTACAAAGTGGGAAGGATTAATGAAAAAAAAAATCCCTCTGCAAAGTTAAGTTCCATCTCAGCCTAGGTAGAACTAGGTATATAAACCTTCTCCTTTCAAGGAAAGAATATATTTATTTATTTACTTATTTACTTTTTTATGTCCAACATCAATTTTACAGTGTAAGATACAATTTCATGTTTAGAGATCAAAGTGACAACAGAGACAAAAAAACAAAAATCCTTTTATACGGGAAATAGATTTCAAGATCCCCTCAAAAAATACTGAGAGATTTTCTTCCTTGCAAATAACAGACCTTGGATTTTGTTATAAATTTACAGTGAATGGCATGGAGTTTATGTATTATAAATCTTAATGGCAGTTCTGAGAGCTATTAAACTAACCAAGGCAAATAATCTTTTTGACTGTAGATAAGCTAGTCAGTTGAACAATATAAAATTTAAATTCACTGAATATTTATCTGGTTTTGTATTGAAAATGAGAGAGTGCAAGTCTTGACAGTTGTAGCAAAACTGGGCTTGTGTCTAGGCACACAGTTATAGCCTGCTCACTAGCTGGACATTCATGTAATACTAAAACACAGAGTGCTAAAAGAAGGGTCAATGTTGTGTCTCAAAACCAGCACTTAAAACAAGAAATAAAAAGAGTTAAATCTTTGCTCTGCTTGCACTCTGTTAATTGAGAAGCCTTTGAAAATAGAGATATAGGTAACTACTTGGCGTCTTAACTCTATCTACTCCATGAATTGCTGCTCCCCAATTATAAAATGCTGATAATTCTAGTTAAGTTGTTTTTACACAGCCTATCTGTTGATGTCATGCCTTGGATTTCATAGGCCAGTACTCCTCTAGCCATACCTTGTCACATTCATTTGCTTTGTACAAAGATTGATCAGTAACTGCACCAGCTCTCGTGTGGTGTAAGGACCCCATAGGTGAAGGAGGCAATTGTCCTGCAGTGTCTGCAGTGGAGGGAGTTTATGGTGGCTGTGTGACACAGCATGACTCCTTTTGCAGTCTTCTTGATTACTAAATCTTGGTCAAAGCCATGAGGAATATTGTGGGCTCTAAATTGACAGAACTGTGTGATGTTCCAGCACAGGGTTTGCCTGATGTTGAATGACACATTGGTAAGGTTGAAACAACAGGCATGCCAGGTTCATACATTTGGGTAGATTTATGAACCTTTATATTACAAACACCTCTTGTCTGTGTCAATATTCTTTTGAAAAATTAATTCTTTCATTCACTGATATGTGTTCCTTCATTTACTATTTCATTTTATTGTGTTTGTGTGTGTTTTAAAATGCTTTTCAATTCAAGCAGCTCTTGGGTGAGTGGGAATGTCATGTCACTTACTAATGGTATTTGTAAACTAGAAGTGATCTCCTAATTTGAGGAATTTCAATTACTGTCATGCCTCCTATTGATTGGGTTTTGGTTTTTTAGGGCAATTGGCCATCTTTTCAAACCATAACAGAACTGTTGAAACTCAGCCACTGAAAAAATGGCATTAGCCGTTTTATTTCGTAAAAGACATAAAAGACATAGAGTTTTGAGTGTAAAAATGTAACCTGAAAGATATAATTTTAAAAATTTTGGAGTGAGATTTATATTTATTGTAAATAAGAGGTATGCGTGGATAGCTGGATCAAGTGGTGGCCTTTTACCTTTAAGGCAACAGCCTAAATTAATCCTTAGATCCAGAGTTAATTGAGATAAATGGTTTTTGCTTTGTCCCTGGTGTAAAGTAGTCCATATTACAAAATTGCCGTACATCTGTTTGTGCAAACTTGGCATAATTGGCATTCTCTTAGGACTGAGTTGTCATTGAGAGTGGACTATGTCTTATTGTTTAAGGAAGGTGTTTCCTGTAGGTCAGGGTAAATGTCGTTGTTGGGTGTGTGAAGGAAATCTGCTCCTGCCTCTCTTAATAATCCTTAGCTGACAGATTTGTCAGAAATGTTTAAAGTGCTATAGATGTTCTTTTAAATAAAGGGAAAAAAAGCCTTTTGGTATAAAGGAAGTAACTCAGTAGGAAACTAGACCTTTTTTTCTTACATCTGGTAGGAATTCAGATGCACAGAGATTTTAAAATTGCCTAACTTACCATTTGCTCATGACAGATAATCCTCAATGATGGTCTTGAACTTTATGAAAGATGGGCATGTGGAGAGAAAGATAAATTAATGTAGAATACATTATTATTTACTAAGGACTAGATTGAACTTCACTGAAGGAAAGCACGAGGCTTTCCTTGCCAATTTTCCTTGGAGGTTCTAGGAGTTGCAGTTCATCCTCTTTTCTGTTATTGGTGAGGCCCTGGCACAGGTTGCTCAGAGAGGCTGCGGTTGCCCATCCCTGGAAGTGTTCAAGGCCAGGCTGGATGGGGCGCTGAGCAGCCTGGACTTGTGGAATGTTTGTTGGAACATGATAATATCTAAGGTTCCTTCAAATCCAAACCATTCTGTGAATTTACCATGTGTAGATTTGGTATTTAGGGACATGGTGTAATGGTTGACTTTACAGAGTTAGATTTTTTATTTAATTCAATGATCTATAAAGTATTTTTCAACCCAAACAATTCTGTGACTCTTCCTCCAAGGGAAGAACAATTTGTATCATACTGCTCTTAGCTGAAGAGTTTCTGTTGTTTCCTGCTGTTGCTCTGATACCTTATTGGATCAACCTTTGGAGCTACAGAGTCCTTACTCATAGCTGTCAGATGATCTGGAGGAGTGAAGGATCAAATACATAACTTTTACTCAGTGCCTGGTTTTTACCCCAAGTAGCATGGGAGGTGTTGGAGGGCTGTGAAGGAAGCTGCATCCACATTTTCACCAATATTCTGTGTGGTGTCAGCGTGCTAAGTGTTGTCTTTGTATACTTGGAGTTTCCCAAAACAAGTTTGCATACTTGTTTTTCCAAAGTCTTTAGATTTAGATGAGAAAATGATTGCAAAATAAATTCATGTAGTACAGGAATTGGGGAAAAAACTTCCAGAAACACAATGAGTATGCACTATGTTCTGCTTGTTGTCTTGTATTTCCAGAAACAGAAGCAACTCAAAACAGGATGTTGTGAAACTGCATATATTTATATACATCTCTGAGCTAGAGAGGGAACAATTTTCCAAAAGTAAGGGAAGATCACAGCATTTTTCTAGTATGGATTTGCTCATGTTCCTGTTTGAAAGTAGAACACAAGTCTCTTTTTTTTTTTTTTTTTTTTTTTGTATATTAAAAAGGAAAAAAAAAGATTTTGAAAAAATATTTGCAAAACATTTCTAGCTTGTCAGATGCCCCTATATGAAGAATTTGAAAATTATTTCACATAGTATTATTTGGTTAATGTTTATAAAATATAGAGACATACAACTGGAAAGGAATCATAGAAACTGCCTCATACGTGTCCATAGCATTATTTACAAGAAGTTAGAATACACGCCTTTAATCAGTGAAGTTTGGGCTACAGATTTGGAGAGACTTAACATACATTTCAAAGTGTGCACTTTTTGTTTCAGTAACTGGTGTCTGGGTGAACAGTAGGGGAGGAGAGAGGAGTGGGAAGAAAAAAGAGAAAAAAACCACTTTTACAGTTATCAAAATCCCCTCTAAAACATGGAATGAACTGTTTTATCATAATATTAATGCTGCTTAATTAATGTGCTTTCTAAAGATAGGAGATGGATAGAAACTTATGGTAAAATTCCTTAGGTGTGTAGTTCTAATAAAACAGGCATCTCATTTAGTCTTTTTCTGTATAATGTGTGGAACTTACTTGCAGGAATGGGAGATGTGAGCTGTTCTAAGCCTTAAGTATCTGAAAGGGATTAACCTTACACAGAGGATTTACTAATGAAGACATTGCACACAGACACACGGAAGGAAAGGAAAGGGAATTGTTGATCCAGAAATTATTCTATCTAGTTGTCCTAAATGCTTCCCCCCCCCTTCATTCTACTTATAAGTTTAGTTTATTGTATAAATGTAATTGGATCTTACTCTCCTGTGGTGTGCCCATGCTTTTGTAGTTTCACGGTAGCTGGCAGTCAGTAAGGTCCACAGTCTATGGACACAGAGACATGGCAGTCAATCTATAGGCTGTGATGGCACCCTGTGCAGTTTTTGTTCTTCTGATACTTCATTTTCATATGCTTAGGAGTAGAACCCACTCCTTGAGCCACTATAGAAATTATTTTTCAAAGGCTGATGCAGGTTCTCTGGGATTAGTTTGCAGGAAAAAAAAAAGTAATTGAACACCCCTGTTTTGCTTTTATTCTGTAAACTACCTGTTAGCTTTCTAGATGGAGGCCAGGTGAGTGTGATCAAAGTTTTTAAAGGGAACAAGAAATCAAAGCCCAGGCAGGAGCAAGAAGATTCTCCTCTGAAAGGTAGGAAGATGTGGGAATAACTGCTTTCATGGTCAGTCTGAGTGCTGAGTTGTGTCATTATTATTTGGGAAGGGCAGGAGGTGTATGAGATTAGACAGGCCCCTTTATAAAATTATTGGATTTTTCCTGGAGGACTTATGATCTTGTTGGAACACAATAAATTTGTTGGCTGAGATTAAGCAGATACCAAAAAGTCCAGAAATGTGCCTGTTTGCCTCTGATTCCTTCCCTTTTTACCATATTAGCTGCAGGGTCTATACTGAGACAACTCTCCTAGAGTTCTATTTTATATGCATCTTTGCTGTAAAGGTTGAAGTAGATTCTCAGATCTTGTAGACCAGATTTTGGCTAATATAGAATGAAGCAACTTCTTATGCAGTTCAAAATACACTGTTTTTGTTACTTGCTTTAATATATATTTATGCCTATACAGTTTTAGAAATATAATTGTAGTGTAGTTGTAATTATTAAATGAGCTGTTGTGATATATATGTTCTATTTAACTTGTAGGAAAAGATAAAAATGTTGTTTGTAACAAGGAGTTCTGTTTTAAGGAGATGCAGTATAAAAATGGAGAGTTATTTAAGAAGTGGTCTTTAAAAAAGAGCTTACCCTTAAATAAGGAAGAGTAAAACTATTACTCTGGGAAACCAGAGTGTGTTCTGTAAAGCTGTGTAAGCAATTAAGAATTTATTCAAGTTTTCCAGTTTATTAAATAACTTTGGTCTTGCAAGTTATTAATGCCAGTCTTATGCACGTCCTTGTATACATTGCATGTTATTATATAGATTATTACTATAGATTTTGTGCTTTTTAGTTTATTGTTATTATTTCAACTTAATGAAAGTTCTCAACCGTTACTATATATGATTAATTTTTTTTCAAAACTATTAGTGTCTGACTTGGGTCACACCACAGAAGTCCCTTGTTTTCTTGTCTCATTGTAGATAAACAATGTATTTTGGAAAATGCAAAAAATGAGACCAGCATTTTGAGTCTTCCTAGCTTTTATGTGTTTGTGGCTTATTGACTTCCTGGGGTGTTGTCTTTGTGGTTATCTTATGTGAATGTAGCCAGTTGTTTGGGTTTAGGGTTATTTTAACCCAACTTACTTGCTCTTTTCTTTTTGAGGGTTTTCTGATGAGCAGTAACAGAAGTGTTCTAGCAAACCATATTTCTCCCCATATCAGTTCTTTTCCCCAGTGTCATTAAAGAACACTGACAGAATTTAAAGAATCACTAGAGGCATGGATTTTTTTCTTGCTATAGCCAAATTAAGTAATGCTAACCAGCAAACATGAGCAGGGAACCAAAACGGTTTTGAAGTGCAGCTAATTCTGAAGTTTATTGCAGCACCATAGTGATTTTCTCTAAAAAGTCAGTGATACAATCATTTGAGGTTGTTGCATTTGATATTGATGTTAACCTTTAGCGTAGCTGATAAACTGGCTTTCTACTGGCAGGCATCATTAATAGGAGGCTCTGTGCTGTCCTGAATAATTTTCCTCACAATTAGCAGCATTGATCTTGTAGGTGCAGCAGCAGCTGAAGTTCCTTGAGGCAACTGGGGAGGGAAAGTGGTTGAAATTCACCCTGAGCCACATCAGTGTTCCCACTTGACTATTACAGCAATTACATTTTTCTAGTCCTGGTGTGTTGATTCTTAAAAGCAGTTTATTCCTCATGCTTAGATATATTCATCTGTGGAAGTGGAAGGCAAGGTTCACCAAGCTGTTCTGGGTAATATCATCTTTACTTGATAAACCATTCTGGGTATGAAGATAATCTGTAAATTACTTTTGGACAGAGACCCAGTGTCCTGGTATCTCAAATATGATGAAAGCTGTGGGGTTTTCTGCTGGGGAACAGGGCAGAGGGAGAAAGGATGAAAAAATTTCTAGTTGGAAAGCTGCCTTTTGTGCAATTTTAAATTAATATTGATTAATAATAATGGACTGGGCTCTGGGAGAGGCTTTACATACCTCTTGTGCCTACGAAAAAGGTCTCACCTCAGATGCATGAAATCTCTTAAGAAACTGAGTCATTTTTATCAAAGAAAAATTGCTCTGAGCTTTTTGAGTGACAATAACTCAGCTACTGAATAAGCCTCAAAGCAAAAGCTTGATAACTGAAGTGGGGGAATAACTGGGAGCTGCAGAGCTTCTGAGAAGCACAGATGGGCAGTGCTGTGTGAGACCATCCTGTGTTAAATGCATGTTGTGATATGATTCTTGGTGTGAACTTTTCTTCATTACCCTTATTATCTAGGGTAAGAATTGGTGATAATTCATTTTGGCAAAAATCAAATATTGAGTTTTGGTGAAAAACAGCATTCTACCTAAAGTGTATCCACCTTTCTGTTGGCTGTAACATTCTCTCAGATTGTTATCTTCATTTTACTAGTAAGAAGGGTTTCATCATTTGGGCAGTACTGATCTAAAACTTCTGTGGGGTGAGGTAGAACAACATGAAAGTTTTAAAAGGGATGAAAGCAGACTACAAAGTACACGAATGGGATATAGCTATGGAGTGCTTGGGAGACTGTGCCAGGACTTGCACTCTGCTGTGAGGACAGCAGACAGGACAGCAGTCTTTCAGTGCTTACTGTTTTATTTGTGCTGGGCTTTGTGTCTGAGGGGATCATCTTACATGACAGCAGATTTTAATTATTGCTTTTTAATCAATTTGTTTAATATTAAGAGTGCTTGAAATGTAATTAGATAGCTTTTTTGTTTGTTTGTTTTAATTTTGTTTTGCTTGAGAAATAGAATGCAGGCAGTAAACATGTGACTGTTTTGATAAAGGCGACAGGAGCACAATTGTGCAGTCCTGTAAGCAAATATAAATTACATAAGTCCTTCAATATGGAAAGTTCTGTTTATCTTTCTAGTGCCTCCTACAACCTGAGGTGTTGTGGTGGGAGGCAGCGCACTTGTGCTTGCAACATTAGCAGAGTCTTAATTCGTCTGAAGTTTGGCCTTCTCTGACAGTGTGGAAAGCTTCTCAGATTGTTTCTTAGTTTTTCACCAGCATGCAATGCAAAAAGAAGTGCTACTGCTCAGTAATCCATTCCTATTGAAATCAGTTGTGAAACCAATAAATTTATTCAAGTCTAAGAAAAGAATAATTATTTCCAGAGTAACCCTATCAATAAATAAAATAACTGTTGATGCTGTCAGCATATTGCTTACTTTGTACAATAAAAGTTGAGGCATTATCTCTCTAAATTGGGGGGATGTAACATGCAGATCCTGATTAAATGCTAGTTTTATTTTTTGGTATAAACCCTGCTCTGAAACGTCATGGACCTTGATTTCTCAATCAGCTTACATCTGCAGCATCAATATTCTCAATATTCTTCTAGGCTTATCATGTATTAATACTTTAAAGCAAATAAGTTGTTTTTTCTCTTAGCATTTTAGGCAAAAAAAAATCTTGCTTATCCAATGAATTTTTGTGTCTCTCTATATATGTGCATAATACTGTGAAAGAGAATAAATATAGTTGTTAAATGGAATTTTTGCATCTCCAAAGATATAAACTGATTAAGATTTTATAGTATTAAAAACTAGTACTATGGGAATTTCCATGTCATGTATGTAAAATTGTTTGAAACTATGAAACAGTTTTATTTTATGACTAAAGTAAAATTAGAGAAATCAGCTTGACAAACCAAAATTTCCCCTCAGTGGGTCTGGAATCCTGGAGCTCCCTGACATTTCAGGAGGACAGAGGGCAAAGCTCAAACAGAGCAGATGAAGAAGTTGCAGTTATCTCTTGCCTATGACTGTTTAGTGGCGTGGCAGGAGAGCAGTGACACTGGTCACACACTATTGTAAGCCATCTGTGCATGCAGGGCACAGGTCAGGAAGACACCTTGGTAAGCTGGCAATGGTATTTGTTCCATGGGATGTCCATCAGTGGATGGCAAAATGCTTCACAAAGGAGTTGTGGCCACATCTGCATTTTAAGTATAGAAAAAATGGAGGCGAGTGAAATATCTGCCAGCCATCATAATGATGGTGCAGTCTGGAGTTGAACTCATATCTTGTGTATTCAGCAGCAAGCTTGGGTGCTGGAGTGGTATCTGTACACTGACAGAATGGTTGTGGCTTGGAAAGAATTTATGAGCATAGAATCCAAGCAAAAGAAATGTTTTGTCATCCACAGGGAGAACAAAAGGGTGACAGAAATAGAGAACGCTGTTTTGTAGCTCCCACTGTGTTTAGCTATGCTAATATATGATACCCTGTCTCAAAGTGACAGAATTTCTTGTTTCTTTGGATCCATAGGATAGCAAATCTGTGTGTATGGTGCTGTGCCACAAACATCAACATTTGGTGCTATTCTATTTCTGTACTCTTTCTGTGAGGAAGCATCCAGCCTACTTGAACACCAGTAAGATTAATGAAAATAGTATCTAATGACAGGTTAAGTCTGAAAGTACTTCCAGGGGAGAACTTTAAAAGAAAATTATTTATGTCATGGTCAAGGAAGTTGCACTTTTTATAACAGCCGAAGAGTGAAGATCTGGTTCATGCTGCTCAGTAAATGCATTTTGCTTTGTTTTTTGTTAGGAAGAGAATCACATATTCCATTTTTGGGCACAATTTTACTTGTTTTACTAATGTAAATTTAATTTTTAATGTAACAGTTGAAAATAATCAGAGTTACCAGTTTTACTTTGAAAGAGCACATTTTGCAGACTGTTGATAATACCCCTTCCTTTAGGGAGCAGCAGCAGGAAAAAGCAAAGACTAATGGTAGACATGTGTGAATTTAGTCTGGATGGAAATGTTCTTGGTCAAGATAATGTTAAACAGAAAGTTTTACACTAAAATAAGCAAGACAATTTTGTTTTGGGCTCTCAGATCTGAAGAGAGGGAAGATATACAAGTTATCAGTACAGAAGAACTTAAGGAAGTTTGTAATGGAGTTAAGGAAGAAAATTTTTTCCTTCCAATCAAAAAAATAAAAATCAATAGTCAGATCATATGTAACAAGCATCTGCATGGGAGATCAGTGATGTGGCTTAGAAGAGCATTTTTGGGAATTGCAAGCTTTTCAAGAGAACAGAGTAAAGTTGGAACTTCAGTGCTACAACAGAATGGAAAGATGGTGCCAGCTTTCTGCAAATTGGGGGTGGGGGGACAGGGGGACATACAGCTTTTTATCATGTGTAGTCCTAGGTCTCATGATTTAAAACTATGTCAGTAAAGTAGAGCTCAAAGGTGATGACAAGAGATTAGTGAGAACTTGGAAGAAGTTTTATGAGCAACTGAAAGAGAATATGCCAGAGGGACAAAAAAAGGATAAGGAGGGCTGTTGTTATTTTGAAAAGTTTCTACTTTTTTTTCTTATCCTTTTGTCAGCCAAAATAATTTAGATGAGGGATAAAATTTTCAGTGTGTCTGTATCTTACAAAAATAATGATGTAACATTGCAAGTAATTTAACCAACCCTTGAAATTTAAGGTTGGAATTAACACAGTAAGGAAATGCATAGTTAAGTGTTTAAATGTAGAGCTGTAGTGATTACAAGTCTTTGAGAAGAGTAACTGTGTGCCCAACTGGATGTGATTCACTGGCATGAGTTGCATGATGTTACCCAGGGCAGAGTCTTCTTTCTGGTACAATATTGATAAGTACCTGCCATTTAGGTAATTTTAAAGTCAGGAGGATAAAGCTAGAGATCAGTGTGCAGGTGATGGATCAAGACACTTAATAGTAAAATAAAACATGCTGATTTCATCCACAGTTGGTTACATGCACAAAATCAATTATATTTTGAACCATTTTAGGGACAATTTTTAGGGTATTTCATACTGAGAGCCAAGTTGTGTTCTACTGTAATGATTGCTATACTTTGATTTGCTATATAATTGATATATTTTGAGGAAGATGGAGATTGTGAAAAGGTCACAGAGAAACAGGAAGAGATTTGCAAAGCATTGTTTTGGCTTGGCTTGATTATTTTCAAAGATTATTATATAACTTGTACAATGATGTGTATTTTTACTTTATGATAGTAATTATAAAGTCTACATGTTGTACTTGTTTCAGTTAATTGTTACACCATTTTTCTCTGGGCTAGGTAATTTAAGGTATGGGTTTTTTTTAAAATCATTTGTGTAATGTAAGAGATGGCTTGAAATTAGCACAGATGTGACACAATTTGAGAATTGGTCACAGTGGCACTTTAAAGCTGTGAGGTGAAAATACTTAGGCGATGGCCTTTCAATTGAGAGTTTTTTCCCAATAGAATTTAAATCTAATTAAACAGTATTCTTTATTCCACATGAATTAAAAATTAATAATTCTTTAAAAAAATGTTCAGAACACATATTCAGGCATGGAAAGATGGAGGGGGCAGCATGACTAATCTGAGGTAAAAATAAAGAAGTCTTTCATTATTCATCACTTAATGCCAATTAGGAGCAAGCTGCAATGTTTCGATAAATGAGAGATGTAAAATGCTGGTGTGAAGCTGTTGTCTTTCTCTAAAGTAGAACATAAGACTCAACCAAGCTCCTCAATGAAAATGCTAATTCCACATGATTAATCCTTTCCTTTTTTCTGTCAACATGAATATTAAGTGACTTCCTTTCCAGGGTCACTGGGAAGTTCTAACTGTTTTACTTCGGGTTCTCCTACCTTGTAACATAAAGCCTGACCTTAGGGCCTAAAATGACCCTTATTGTTTGTTTCTGCCTCTTTGAACTGTTGCTCTTATTCCTCTCATTCTGGATGAGGGAGGCAAGTCATGGAGCAAGCAGTCAGTGGAAATTACTGATACACCAGGAATAGGCTTTTTTCAACTTGCTTTTTAAGTGCTCAGGAGGCTTGACTTAGTAATGCTTTCCTATTGCCATTGTCAGCCTGCTCTCGCCTTCCTTTAAGTTAGGCATTAACCTTTAACTTGTTTTCTCTATATTCTTGTGTCTATGAGTATTTCATCTGCTATGTCTGTGTAATTTACAGTGCCTACTTATTCTTGAAAACTTGTCTTTGTAGGCCTGATACTCCAGTGTTGTATTGCCCAGAGTGATGCAACCATACTTCTAAGTGGATGTTCTCCCTCCATTCCATGTCACCTTTATGTATATAATAATATAGGTGAAAGACCCAACATTTAGTTGCCACATACACAGAGGCATATCAGTCACTTTAATTTAAAAACTGAATTTAGTTTTTGTGGTGTTTGTGTAATTTTACCCAAAGACTTGTAATTGAAAGACTTGGTAATGTTTGGATGAGAGATTTTTTGCCTTTTCATAGGAAACAAGGCTAATAAAACATTAAAAATAGATCAAATGGAGGCATTCAAGGTTGGACATTCTCCTTGCCTCATGTAAGGAAAAGAAACAAGAATCAGTCCTTGATGTAGTTCTTTGTGGTGTGCTCAATAAATCCGTAGCATAAAGATATTATTAAATCAATACAGAGATGGCTGTTATAAAAACTGATTTAAAAGATGGCTGTGCCCTGTGGATGCATTCCAGATAATAACTTGACCCTCTCTTTCCTTTATACTGTCCCTCAGTGACCTCTGCCACCTGCATACACTTTTGTTGCATTCCTCTCAGCTCCTAATCGTGCATTAGCACCAACTGTTTCTTTGGTGTGGTGGAGGCAGCAGATGTGGCACTGGTGCTTTGTACGTTCTTTGACTCCTTTTAATGGTTAGACACAGTGGCCCTTTTCTTTTTTGTGAATATCTGCAATATCTTCGGGTTGAGCTGGCTTAGTGTGTAGTGGTGTCCATTCTGGAGAGTGGAAAACTCACAATATGGCTATAAGTCACCAGTGTATGGGGTTTTTCCTTTTTATGGTAAACCATGATGTGTGTAAAAGTGTGATAACTTCCACGCAGAGGAAGTTACATATGATTTATTTATAAACTGAAACAAGCATACACACCTGAATTCTGAAAATAAGTATCAGTTTGCATTGTTTAAGTAATGTGAAAGAAAATAAAAATTTCTGCTTATGCTTCACTCATTATAGAGTGCATTAGGTCTCTTGATATGTGCCATGTAAAATTAGGTTCTTCTGCAGATGTGGGTATTAACTGTATATCTGTGTAAAACTGAAAATTAAAAATAATTGCAAATCAAAAATTACATTAGCATGCAAAAATTACTGTTTTAGTATTTTTCTAAGCATTTTCACACTGTTATGTGTTCTTTCTGCTCCATTTCTATTTACTACCATATTGTTTGAAATACGGCTTTAAAGTAAATAATTTCCTCTCTCCACAAGTTTGTAAAAGCACGTGTATATGATAGCATGGTATGGAGTGTTTTGTTTAGGAGCTGCTGAGTGAGGAGTGCTGCAGGTCAGTAAGAGGAGGTTGCAGACCTCTGCTTGAGAGTTTCATTTTTAGTTCAACATATACTGAATTTATAGACTTTTGAATTTATTTTAGTCTCTGCTTACATTCTGTCCCAAGATAGCTTTGGAAACCTGTTGTGCTTCTTGTATTATTTTCTCCACTTGTAATGTGGTATTAGTTGGGAGGATGAGAATATCTTGTTTTATGCTGACATTTGGTAGTTGCAATGGAAGGACCAGAGTTCTCCTCTTTGGTCTTTGTAACATGCATAGAGAGGCTCTAATGTTTTAATTAAGTCTACTGGAACTGCTTTGAGGCAAATTTTTTTTGTGATAACGCAGCAGAAAAGAGTCATAGAATGGTTTGGGTGAGAGAGAATTTGCATTTGGCTTTGGATGTTCAAATGTGAATTTTGTTACTTGTATT
>VWZN01000982.1:100635-110064 GCA_013396955.1 Regulus satrapa
CTCCTTGCTATTCCACACAGCTCTGAGGGGTGGTCGTTTATCAGTAATCCTTGCTCCATTAGTAGAATCAACAGAGTTCTCTATAAAAACAGGATAAACAACAGAGATTTCTGAATCAAATGTCTGCAACTTTACTGTTTTGAAAAATGTCCCCCTTTAATATAGAAAGGGTGAAATAATGCTGCAGAAAGATCCTGTGAAATGCATATTCCTTAAAAGGCAAGATTCTTCCACCACTAGCAGCAAGAGTCAATAAAACCTCTTACAGGACCTGTGCCTTCAGCCTAAAGTACTAGGAAGAACTTCCCTAATTTGTACCAGCTTTGGGTATAAATATGTGGAACAGAAAAGGTGAGAGAAAAATCACTGAGGGCTGCTTTTAAAAAAAGATCAGTAAATTGGCACAGATACTGGAGTGTTTGTTTTCTGTCACCAGGCCGAAGAACATTAAATCTCATTTTGGCTGGAGAAGTTGTAGAATTGTGTTTTGTTATCTAATGGGACAGATAACTGGATGGCTTCTGAGCAGAAGAATGGAAAGAGAAAATACTCACTTTGTAAATGGAGTTGATTTGGATCTTAAAAATAGCCATTTTATAGGTATAATAGTAAAAAGTATAGGTATAATAGTAAAAAGGTATTCTCTTAAGACGCTCTCTCACTATATATATATATATATATAATTGTGCTATAAATACATCAGACAAAACTAGTTAGGACATTTAGATGTCTGTGCATAAATTTGAGTTTTGTGTCAAGTTTCTCATTATTAGTGGTGTGAATGCCTTATACAAAGAGATTCAATAACATGACCTTAAGATATCAGTGTGATAAGCATTGAAAAGCTGGTGACATTTTGGTGATCAAACAGCAACAACAAAAGTGCAGTATTTGCAGTAAAATATATCCTTTCTAAACCTGGGAAAACCAACCAACCAAAAAACCCAAACACCAAACTTTTAGCTATATAGACAAATGCATGCTGTAAAGCAACAGTATAAAAATTGTGATCTTTCGTGTTGGGTATCTATGACGTGTTTATAAATCTAACCTATATAGGTGGAAATAGAATGTGACTGAATTTTCTGTAGAAGTTTTTTTCAAGCATTAGGTGACTGAATGAGACTTTTAAATGCCAGCTAACAAAAAGTGAAATGAAGGGGCAATTATAAACATACCTCTACGTCTTGGAGTTCCTGTACTTGTTCACCTGATTCTTTTTTTGTTGTCATGGGTAGGAGAGATACTGCTTGTCGGGAAGTTCATCCTGATTCCAAAAGCCTTCCACTTTTGAGCAAATTTACTTTTGAGCTTATTTATTCAATATGGGGTCAGAAAAAGTAGGATTAGAATGTTTCTTCACAGAGCTTAATCTGTATTTTCTTTCATGGACATTTGGAAAAAGTTTTCCAAACTAGTTGAAGCTTCCGAATCACAAATATGTAATTTGAGATCTAAACCAAGATATTACATGAATTTTTGATATTTGTCATACTACTTCAAATTTTATTGAGAACTTCGCTGCATAATTAATATTTTTTGGTTGACTTTTACTTGGAACTTTACACAAAGTTTCTTTAGGATGTTTGGGTCAAGTTTTAAGTCAAGTTGTGTACTTGTAATTTACTAGACTTTCACAACTGGTGTGGTTCAGGGAGTCTTTGTGACCAGTGTCAGCAGAGAACATAGTGGCTTCAGGATAAAATTCAGAACATCAAAGTTAAAAAGCCTGCTGTGATTATAGTAGAAATCCCTCCTTCCTGAAATTTTTAGTTTGACTGCTTTAGATGAGTGAATTTATTTACAAATGTAGCCTGATTTCACAAATTGTAGCAATTTTATTCTAATCTGAGAACTCTTTGACTCGTAGTTCTTGAAGGGACCTGGACCTGGTTGTCATTTAAAAGCTTTTTTAATAGCTGTTGGTTTTGCTTAATGCTGTTAAAATTGAAGTGTTTTTCCAATTCCTCTTTTTAAAAGCTTTTAAATGTGTATTTTAATGTTGCCTTGGATGGTCATGATCATCTGTAAGTAGAGTGCTTTAGACTTAGGAGAGCCTGTGGTTATCAGCCCTTCTGCACAAAAGCAAAGTTTATTTGCTTCTAATGAGCCATTGGTTTCTCCAGTGGTATCAGGGAAGCTGGAAAGCTTCTGTTGTCTGACTGATCAGGAACTATTGCCAGTTCCCCAGTGCTATGATAAAGTGTCTCTTGCATAATAAATTACTGTGATGTCTGTAAGCAATATCTGCTTTTTTACCTTCCATCCTTGACCTGAAAAAGAGCTGGAAGATGTTTTTAGAGTCGGACATACACTTCTGCTTTGATTTGTTAAATTTCAGAATGATTGGGAAAGGCTCCCAAGGGAAAGCTGTTGTGCTTGAGTTCTTTGGGATAAAAAGAGGGAGGTTTTGTTTGTTTGTTTGTTTTGTGTGTATTTATATTTTGTGTTTTTTTCTTTTATGCTTTTGTTATGTCTATGTATATATTATAGAATAATTTGGATTAGAAGGGACCTCTGGAGGTCACCTGACACTTGCAGGTGTGTGTGGAGGTGTGTGCGCACATTGTGTAAATATAGATGTGGTATGTGTCTACACAAAGCATATAAATGCAGAGACATATATGTACACATAAACATTGTCCTTTTTGCTTTTCATTGCTGGAAGTGTTCCTCTTCTCTCCCAGTCTCCTTCACTTCTTAAAGTAATTTTTAAAACCTGATTATTTGGAGTCAGTGAACATTAATGAAACCCACACTTAAATTGGAGCATCTATTCTAATTTCAAAATCTAAAGCTTTTTTTGCGAAAGAACTTACAAGTGAAGGTGCTTTGGGTTTGCTGGGTTTTTGTGTAGTTTTTTGTATGTGTCTGGGTGTTGGTTTGTTATTAAGTATTGGTGTGTTACTAAGCAAATAATTGTCTATAACCTTCTTTGAGGGTGCATAGCTCTAGTAGATATTTTATTTCTTGACTCGAACTCTAAACTACACTGCTTTGCAATAAACAGATCAATGTAATTTTCTCATTGAAGCAGTGACTTGTATTTATAACATCACTTTTCACCTGGGGAAAAAAGATTAATCATTCGCCTGTGAATCTATATCCCAGTTTTCAGGGCTATTGTGCTCACTCTTGCTCTCTTGACTGCATCCCTAACGTGCTGTTCCATCCCAGGCAGTGTGCTGGATATAAATTTTGAGGTGTGCTAACACTGTGGAGGGGGATGGTGGGGGGGGGAAGTGACCCTTAAATGCTGGTATATGATGAGAAACCAATTGAAGAAAACTGAATTAGAATAAAATTGCATTAAGCCTTTAGGTCAACTTTGGAATTCTTCCCTTGAAATAATTTTATATAAGGAAAAGGAGGCTTATACTGTGGTACTAGATTATCCACATTTAAAAAAAAAAACCAAAAAAACCAAAAAACTTTGTTTGCAGTGTTTCTTTAATAGTAAAGTTGATTACACCTTGTTTAGCAAAGTCACAGTTTCATACAAGAGAAACCTAATGAAATCAACCTTCCAGTAAGATTTGGTCAATGTTTTTAATGACAGTTATTGATCTCTCTTGTCAGCATTTCCTGCTCTCCCTCTTGGCAGGCACACTCTATAGGAAAGGTGACTTATCTGCAGGCACATGTCCTGGGGAAGTTAGGAAATGTTGTTTAATGGATTAATTTTGCTCAAGGAAAAGCTTTCAGAGGACCTTGTCATAGCTGACACAGCTTTGAACAAAAACCTTACCCTGGGAACAGTCATATTACTGGAGTCTTTTCCCATCTGCCAAATCTCAGAGGAGGGGGAGAGACTGTAAAGTATAAATTTTCAAAATGTTGTCCTTGCTATGTCACTTTGCCTGGAGGAATGCGTGCTGAATAATCAGCCTGGTGCTAGTGCATCAGCCTGTATTCCAGTTGAATTTTCTCATTATCTTGACTTTTTTTTCCACGTTATCTTTTGTTTGAACTAAGATGTGACTGACTGGATCTCTACTTGAGATCTCATCTTGCCTTCATTCAATTCTGTGCCTAAAAAGGTGGTGAGAGCAACAGACTTATTCATTACATCAAACAAATGTGTGCAGTAAGTGTTTCTGATAAGTACTTTTCTCGTGAAACGAGGCATATGAAGAAGTGGGAAAATGAAAAGTGACTGTCCTTCAGTAGATTTAACTGAAGTAGCTGTGGGATGGTCTTGGTAGAGTCTGCTTATGTCAAAAAAAGAGCTGGAGCCTGGCCATGTGACAGATCTGATGCAGCTTGAAGAGATTCTGCAGACACTTATGTAGCTGTCAATCTATTTAAAGCACATTGTTATTTTAATTGAGATTTTAATACCTTGCTTCCAGTTACATTTTTTTCTTAATTGTAGCAGTGAAAATAAACCAAGATTCTAGTCTGAAAGAAGATTCTTTGGCTTTAAATATAATACAACTTTAGAGCTGTCCTCTCTGTAGAATCAAATGCACACAGTGCCTTTTCTTCCTGCATCTATAGCTTTCTGCTGTAGAAGATTTCTTTTTTCCTATCACACGTTTGCTGTTTGTCTTCTTGATAAACAGTCCTTTTGCACTGTCTCGGGGAGAACATGTGTTGTTGGCAAACTCTTGGAGGGAATGCATTCAAAATGCTATCGGAGGCATGAAACAGCTAATAATTCATATGAGGAGCACCTGAGGGAGCTGGGGGTGTTTAGTGTAGAGAAAAGGAAGCTCGGGGGTGGCTTTATGAGTCTACAGCTCCCTGAAATTAGGGTGCAGCCAGGTGCAAGTCAAGTCTCTCTTCCTAGACAACCAGCAACAGGAGGACACAGTGTTAAGCTGTGCTGGGGCAGGTTCAGGCTGAACAGCATGAGACCTTTCTTTACAGGAAGGGTTGTTAAACAATGGAATGGGCTGCCCAGGGAGGTGGTGCAGTTAGCATCCCTAGAGATGTTCAAGAAATGACTGGATATGACACCATGATTTGCTGACAGGCTTGTGGCTGTAAAAAGTTGGACTTGATTATCCTAGAAGTGTTTTCCAGCCTAAAGGATGTTGTGACTCTGTGATAATTTATCTTTCAAGTTCCATTGTGGCAACGACTTCTGTTGCTCTTGTTGACAACACTTTCTTTCTTAACTTAATATATAATACACCTGTTCAGTGTGACCTGTTAGAACTATTGAACAGGAAATATTTCAAATATATGACACAATGTAAAACATCACATCCCATTTTAAACATGCCTTTCACAGCAGTAGCATGAGAACAGTAGGGCATATTGGAGAGTAGGTGGCAGTGGTAGGGATGACCTCTGGTATCCATAGTGTTAATTGAGTGTTAGTCTTGTTATTGAAAATCTAGTCCCAGCTTTCTGTTTTTATCCGCGTATATCAAAACTGTGTTTGGCATGATAAAGGAATCAAAATTAGGGCCTTTAAGAAGGATATAAAAAGAGTAGTAGTCTTGGAGGTCCGCTGAGGAAGAGCTTTCCTATATATAGGAAGTAAGGTAGGTAGAAGTTGAAAAAGAATAGAGATGCAAATAAATGGGATGTCAGATGGTAACAAGTGATGACAGATGCTGGTAATGTCAGAGGGTGAAAGAGAATTTTGAGGAGGTTCTTGAAGACAGTTCTGAAATCTGTATTATGAAATACAATCTCAGAGTGTTAACATATAAACTCATGCAATATTGGTTTTAAAAAAAACAAAACAAAAAACCAACAAAACAAAAACCAACCAAACAAAAAACCCCAGTGGTTACAATACAATTGCTAGCCTGTCTCTTAACCGTCGCTGGCCCAATAGCCATGAATGTTTTGTTGATTTGAGAAATGAGTGAAATGTGTCTCAATTTAGTCTGTACTGTTGCTTTTCTGGTATGACAGACCATTAGCTTTGTAGCTGCTTATTTAGAGAGTAGGCTTAATAGATTCAATCAATGTTTGGTCTTTATGTGAAGTAAATTAAAACTAGAGGAATATGAAGTGCAATAAATGAAAGTCGCCTCCTAGAAATTTTAAATATAGTGGACTAAGAAGACTGGAAAGTGAATTACCAAATGCCTTTTTCTAGGATGATTTGTGTATGTTACACAGAGAGCACATGACCTCATTGAAGCCTTTCAGGCCTTCCCACCTGAAGGGAGCCTGCAAGAAAGATGGAGAAAGACTTTTTACAAGAGCATGGAGTGACAGGAAAAGGTAGAATTGCTTCAAACTGTCTGTTTGGATTAGATATTAGGGAGAAATTCTTAACTGTGAGGGTGGTGAGGCACTGAAACAGGTTATCCAGAGAAGTTGTGTATGCCCTATTCCTGGAAGGTTGAACAGAACTCTGAGCAATCTGATTGACTCATAGCAGGGGGGTTGGAATTAGATGATCTTTAGGGATCCAGACCATTCTGTGATTCCTCTTAGGATAGAGATTGCACAGCAACTCTGAAGAAATGCAGCAAAAAGTAATAGAATATTGACTCTTTTCTTTAGTCTCCTTTCCTGCTTGCTTCTATGTATCTACAACAAATCTGTTTAATTTATTGATAAAACTTCTTGCATCCAATTAATTTTTTAGGGTTAGGTGACTTGATGTGTAGGATTAGCCAGGCTAAACTGAAAATAATAGGCATTCTGTTGATATGCTACGAGTGTAGCTGTAACTATACGGTACACTAGATCCCTGAGGAGACTTGTAAGGAAGACTGAGCATATAAAAAAGCGAATCTGTGAGGCTTGGTTGTGAGAGACACCTTGATTTAGTTGGCACCCTGATGTTGAACTAGTTGAAATGAATGAGTGATTGTTGTCTTTTGTTCTTCCCAAAAGAGTAGTCTTGGAAGTGATTCTCAGGGAATGTCTTGTCTAATACATCTGAATTAAGTTAAAGTAGGGGAGTAGAAGAGCAGAGTGTTGACACCTAAGTACAATATGTAGACTACATTTTTTTTTCTTACTTTTGTCAACATTCCTCATTTTGTTACTTTCTTTCCCTACTTTGATTGGGAATATATAAGTACAAAATTCATAAGACAGGATGGAAGAAGAGTTGGTGAATATATTTTAATACGTGTGCTAGACACGGACAGCACATAGATAACTGGAGCCTTCTTTTGTTTTTTTTGTGACAAAATGTGTTTTTTGTCACAGCAGTTTCCTTTTGCTTGATTCCAGTATGAGGCTGGGCTTCCCCTGTTCAGTGTCCTGACCTCAAAGGACATTAGCGATGATTGCTGCAGAAATGATTCACATAAAGGTAGATAGGAATGCAAATGTTCTTTACTTATGAAGTGACAGTTTATCACAAATCTATAATGTCACCAGTTACTATGAGAACTACACTGTTTCCCATCAGTCAGCATTTATCAGGTCAGCAATAATCAGTAGTTAGCAGGCTCTGGTATCTGAAAATGAAAGCTGTGTTTGTTAGAGTGACAAAACATTGTATTACAGTATCTTAGACAATGCAAGTTGATAACTCAATGTTCAGTTGAAAGTGAAGATTAATCTAATCACAGATAAACACGCCACAGCACACCATTAAGCTGGCCATGAGCACTGGCACTCTGGAAAGCCAAGCGTGTGCTGGGCTGCACCCAGAGCCCCGTGGGCAGCAGGGCAGGGAGGGGATTCTGCCCCTCTGCCCCGCTCTGCTGAGACCCCACCTGCAGGGCTGCATCCAGCTCTGGGCTCCCAGCTCAGGAAGGACAGGGACCTGCTGGAGACAGGCCAGAAGAGGGACACAAAAGTGATCACAGGCATGGGACACCTCTCCTGTGAAAATAGTCAGAGAGAATTTGGATTTTCAGCCTGGAGAAGAGAAGGTTTCAGGCTGAATTTACTGTGCAATTTCTATACCTGAAGTGAGCCAGCAGTAAAGATGGAGAGAGAGATTTTACAGGACACGGGGGGGGAATTATTTAAACTGAGAGTACATTTAGATTGGATACTAGGCAGAAATTATTCCCTGTGAAGGTGGTGAGGCACTGGAACCTTTTTCTGGACTCACTCCAACAATTCTAATATTTTAGGAATTTTGGTTTTACCCACCTTCATGCAATAGGTCTTGTGAATTAATTGTATTCTATCCTAGTAAAGACTTAAGGGCTCCTAAACTTAGGGGTTGCTCATATGCTTTATGCATGCACCAGATGGGAATCCTTGGAGAGAGGAATGGAAAAGGAAGCTCTGTGGGTAGCCCGGGATACACCACAGTTGCCTGCTTAAGGTCATGGTTGCATCTTGCTCATCAGTAAAAGCATCTTCTGCCGGGCAGCTCATGGGGTTAATAGAATTTCTGTTCCTTCTAAATGAGGTTGTACTTGTAAGAGAATTGTGGGGGCGACCACAGTGAAAGAATCAAAACTAGAATCAAACATCACTTGCGTCTATCACTTTCTGATAATGCAGACAGTGTCTGGAGAGAGGCAATGAAGCCGACTTTTTGTTTTCTTTCGATATTTCTAAATCAGCATAACCTTTGGGAATGCCTGTTGGTACTCAGTTCACTTTGGAAGAAGGGAGTTCAGTGTGCTCTGTGAACCAGCTTGTGTGTGTTTTGCTTCCCCCCTCCTATAAGTGCATGATGAGGGGAATTCCTTGTAGCCGTGGGTAGCTGAAGGTGCATCCAGCCATCACAGAAATGTGTGGTCTCATGGCCCTTGAAAGACCTTCTGAGCCTTTCTCCTTGCACACGGGCATGGTCCCTGCTGCTCACATCTCAACCCTGTCTTGTGCGCAAATTGCTCAATTAGGTTATGGTGAGTAAACAGAATTTTGTGATGAACATCAGTACTGAAAAGGAGGAATCAGCCCTGTTGTGACATTAGGAGGGGTTTTTCACTGGGTTTTAAAAGGTATAAGGTTAAACTTTTTTTAAGGGAGAAAGTTTTTTGCACAGCTTTAAGCATGGCTTCTAAGTCTGTACAGGATATACTTTCAGGAGTTCTGAACATTAGCAACATAACTTTGTGTATAAGAAAACTAATGTTTTGGATTTACATTTTTTGTTACATTATTTTGGATTTATATTTTTTATCAAAATTCAGTTGTATCTGTTCTCTCACTTAAGTCCCTCTCATGTCTCAGAAACGCCTCAGCTTTTCTTTTCTTCCTGATACTGTTAATAGAAATTTCTTAACAGAACTAGTGGGCTTTTCTTTCCTTTTTTTAGAATAAACAATTAACTAAGTTGATAGACTTGTGGGGGAGTGTTCTAAATAAAAATGTCTCCAGTCAATGTATGAAGTTGGCCTTTTAGTCCCAAGTACTTTCAAATGTTCATCTTTAAATTATGATTTCAGTATTTTTCAATGATATATTTTGGGTCATGCACTAAGGATATTTTTTAACTTCACATTCTTCAGTTAGATTTTAATTTTTTTATGGTTTCCCCTCCTCCCCCCCCCCCCCCCCCCCCCCCTTTCTTCTTTTTTTTTTTTTTTTTTT
>VWZN01000982.1:119194-157979 GCA_013396955.1 Regulus satrapa
AAATTAAATCATGGCTTTGGTGCTATTTCAAAAATTCCCACAGATTTTATACTTCATGTAAATTTCTAATATGTGAAATTTATGTGAGAAATGAAGTGGTGTTTATGTTCCATTCCTCTTGCTTGAATTTTTCAAGTGGCAGTGATGTGAGTGTGTGCTGGTACTTGAGAAATGGCTTCATTGTGATAGAGAAGGGAGATGTACAGTCACTTTCTGCTGTCTCATAGATCTGTTTGCTGCTGTACAAAGGGATCTAGAGTTGCAAAGAACTGGGAGTCCTGGTTTGCTGAGTTCCTATATTCTACTCAGCTGCACTTTGTAATTCTCTTCAAAAACATTTCAAGCTGCACTCTGAAAAGGAGTTTGATTGCCTTCACCCTTTGTGCCCAGGCTTACTTCTCTCTGTTTTTCTTGAAAGCCTGTCTTGGAACTTATGTATTCCAATGGTGAGAAAAATATTTTTCATGTTACCAATGTAAACATAAATGTGCTTGATTTATGCTAGTTCTTTTGATTTTGGATCACTTCTCCTATGAGGAAAGGCTGAGAAAATTAGGATTGTTCAGCCTGGGGAAGAGAAGGCTTTGGGGAAATCTTATAGCAGCCTTTCAACACTTGGAATGGACTTAGAAGCAAGATGGGGGAAGACTTTTTAGCAGTGCCTGCTGCATTAGGACAAGGGGTAGCGGTTTTAAACTGCAGGAGGGTTGATCAAGAGTAGCTATAAGGAAGATGTGTTTGGCTGGGGAGGTGGTAAAACCCTGAAGAGGGTGCTCAGTGAGATGACGGACGCCCTATCCCTGGAAACAGTCAAGGTCAGGTTGGATGGAGTTTTGAGCAACCTGGTCTAGTTGAAGATGTGCTTGCTTATTTTTATGTCTATTTATTTTTGTAATTTAAATGTCTAGATGACCTTTAAAAGGTTCATTTTAATTCAAGCTATTCTATGACTCTATGATCTGATTGATCTGATTTTTCTGTAGTTGTTTTCCCTCCTTTGTATTTACAGACCACCGTGGTGTCACTTCTCATCTCCGCTATTGCTAAGTTAAACAAGAAAAACTCGAGTTTTCTTGGAAAATATTTGCTTGATCCTAGTAGTCATTCATCACCTGTTGTAGTCTGCATATGTTTTTTGAGACGTGAATGGGTAGATTGCATGTAATATTTCAAGACTTGCATGCTGTGCATGATGAACTAATGTTAATAACTATCTTCACAGTTTTCTTATCTATCAATCCTGTGATCATGTTTAACTTTTTATAAGTATTTGGTAATTCACAGTCATTCTGTACTAATCAGACACAGATCTTTCTCTTCCTGTGTAATTTCACATGAGCTAACAGATGAGCACTACTGTGCCATACACTTCCTTGTAATTGGTTTGAAAGAATATGGCCTGGCACTTGCTGTTATTCCACTTCAATTAGTGTCTCCTATACTAATTTTCAGTGTCATCCCATTCTTCCCATCTAATGATCCTCCTGTTGGTTCCTGCTGGGTTCATTGACTAATCTTGTATGCCAGAATAGATGTTGGCCTTGGTGTTCAAAATTGGCAGTTCCTTAAACCACCTGCATCTTGCTGGAGGACTTTTCTTCTACTAATTGGGCTCAAACCTGCCTGTTGCTCACTTTGTATGCAAAATCATTTAATGAAATAAATGAGAAGGAAACAAGTTTCTGTCAGTCTATGAAGAGATTACCACCCCAGCAAGGCCGAGATATATAAACGTTGCTTATGGGAAGGAAGTAATTTCTTTCTGTTGTAATCTCAAAACAAACTATACATGAGAACCTGAGGAAAAATATCCCCAGTTTTAAGGGGAAAAACTGAGCAACAATCTTGCAAAAGAAATTACACTGGCTAAGCTTGGAATTGTTTTTCAGGTCATAATGTATACAAAAATTCCCTGCTGCTGACCGTTATAATCCCACAAAGCTGACAGATAACAGGGCAATAATTTTTTTAGCAGTGTTGAATGCCAAATAGAACTCTGTGTGTGTTTAGAATGTGAGAATTCTATGTTTTCTCCAGAGCAGCGCTGTTGAGGTAGTTATATATCCTGTCTTTTATTTCTTATGGGAAGCAGGGGCATAATGACCTGCTGGGTCTCACCAGTTGGTCCATCTAGTGCAATGGTCCATCTTGGATAGTAAAAAAACCACTGATTTAGAGAAATTTAGAGGTGTTTAAACTCATGTTTTTGATGTTTAAGCACTTTAAATGACTTGTTCATCTCCTGGATTCTGGACAAGTATCATTGTTTTTCTTAGTTAGATTCTAAAAAAGGCACAGGTAGTGAAAATCTGGAAGTTAAAACCATCTGGGTGAAACAGTGTCACCTTAGCCACTGAGATGTATGTTGTCTATGCTGAAAAGTTGTCTTCATGAAAAAGACGCTTGTATAGTCAAGTTTCTTTTGTTTTTGTGCACCTTGCTGCTCTCTTGAAGTATAGAGCATTTAGAATGTTTTAAAATTAAGTTGATAACAAAGGCCATAGGAAAGCACAGCCTGGGTGTCAATTTGGGATTGGGATCCAGTTGAAGCAAACTGGAAAGTTACAACTTTTCAATGTTTGTCAGAATAGGTTTTTCTTTTAGCAAAGCATCTTTGTTACTAAAGAGTAAAAATTGCTAAAAATACCATAAATAAAACCAACTTGAATTAGTTTTCAGAAAGTATTTGCTTTTGTGTTATATTTACATTCTTTCTAACTCTGTCTTCTCATTTTTATACATTTATTTTATATTTCAAACTTAGAATCAGCAACTAGAAGTCACATTTTCCTCAAGTAGTCTAATGCTTTTTGTTGGTTCACATTGTTGGAGGAGGAGTTAAATAGCCTGCAGTCTGGACACTTGGCTGGGAAAAGCCTCTCTGGATGCTAAAGATTTGTACCTTAGAGCCCTTCGTCTGTCCCTTAGCTTATATACAATTCTTATTGTACTGCAGAAGCAACTTAATTACCTGCTTCAGACCTGTAAATTCCTCTCTTACAGATGTCTGTCTGGAAGCCAGGTGGCAATACTGCACATCAGTCATGTTTTCTTTGAGATTCAGAGCCATCTCTTTGAAGCCATGTATCATGTTGATTGCAGAACCACAGGCAGAAGCCAAATATTTTGATGAGTAACATAATATCTTAAAAATATGAGGGATATTCTTCATTTTATTTGCCTTCCTCTGCCTACTATAAAAAGACAGGTTACTTTCTTCATGCTCTTATTGTATTCCCATTTCACTAGTACCTGATCCTGAATGTATTAGTTACTGCAAGTTTTGTACTTCTTAACAGATTTTTATATGTGTTATATAAACTTTGATTGTACCAGTCTTATTGAAAATTGTGGAGATATGACTCCCTTGCTCCCACCCTCCCTCTTGGGAGCACTTTATATAAACTTTTCAGAAAATGGGCCATAGGGAAAGTAGCTGCAGCAATCCTAACAAAAAGGTTTCCTTCGTCTTTAAGAAATGATAGCTAACAAAAATGCTTCCAAAAGCAAACCAGCCATCTGAAAAAAAACCCACAAAAACCCGAAAAATCCCCAAATTGTTACCGTTCCACTGTCTTCCGCCCCAAGAAAAGAAAGGCATAAAAATTGGATCTTCAAATTATTCTAAAATTACTTCTTTCTCTGCCATTTCAGTAGTATAAGTGCTGTCTGTATTGAAGCCTATGCTTTTACATTTTTTGAGAGACTGGGACAGAGCCTTGTTTCTGTTTTTCTTTTTTATCTGGATTTTCTTGAAGAAAAGAAACCAAGAATCAAACATCTTGGTCAGATTGTAAGGACTTGCTTTCTCTTTCTAGAATAAAGGCTTGTCTTTGACTATTCTTTATATAATTCACCTGCTGATTTTCCTGTTCATCAAGATATTTTGTCTGGCTATCATAAATACACTGTGTGCATATTTGCAGATCTAAGTTTATATGTCACTTTTCTCATTATGCAACTGCATTCTGAAAAAAAAATATAACTTGGTTGGATCAAATTTATGCTTTTAATTCCAGTGCTGCACTTGTGCTTAAAGATAGCTAATAATACTAATTTCCATCTCTCTTGGAAATAATTTCACTTTTGCAGAGTGCTTTATTATGAGGTGGATGTAGAAAACACAAGCTCATAGCTATAAGAAAGGTACTATTTTGTGTTAGTGTGTGATCAAGTTCCTCCCAGTGACAAACAGAACAGGTGAACAAACAGGATATAGTGTGCAATATAGTTTTGAACAGCATAATTATTTGTTCAAGTTATAGAAATAAAAACTCTCAAATTATACTGATTATGCTCAATATTGTTTAGGACCTGACTGATATACAGCTATTTAACTAGCATATGTTTTAGAAATATAATTTTGTACATATATATATATATGTATATATATGCAAGAAATATGTATGCATATGAAACACATATATTCTAAACACCAGGCTTTTAAAAACATTAAAATTCCTGCATAATGGACAGAGTAGGAGTTTGTATCATCTGTGCTGTCTATGCTTCAAAGAAGCTCCTTTGTCAGGCACACAGTGTGCACAATATGAGTGGGATGAAGTGCATTGCCCTTCACTGTCACTGCTCTTTTTGCTCCTTTCCCTTAGTTACAGCAGAAATATTCAACTGGCATATTTATTTTATGCTTTTTAGTGGTTCTTTCTTTTGCCTGCGAGCTGCTGTTGCTACCTACCAGATATTTTTTAATAAACTTTCTTCCCTTTTTCTTTTTATTTTTACAACCAAATAGACTGAAACCAGCTCAAGGCACAGTGAAAGTAAGGATTTATACTTGTTTCCATGTGTAGCATCAACTGCAGGGAATGTGTATGCTTGTGCCAGCTGTTTTTCCACATCTATCCCAAACTCCTTGGTTGAGGTGACCTCTGAAGTGCCTGCTACAGTGAGTGATTGAGTTATTGAGATTCAGTGACAACCCTGACCCTGACCCCCTCGTGGCCTTGGTTTCACTCATCCATCTTCCAAGCCCCACAGGCTGTGATGTGCTGTGTGGAGACAGGATTAAACAAGTGTGAATAAACAAGTTCAAAGCTTTCTGTCATGGCTGCCAACACTGAACATCAGGAGAATGAGACATTAATAACCCAGTCCTGGGCAGGCATGTTGTTTTGCCATAGGAACACCTGGGGAAAGTACCACTTTCTATGCAATCAGGTTTTTGCGTGCCAAGAAAAGTTTGCTGAAGACTTCTGTGAAGGGTGTGATATTTGTCCTGCCATTCTTCTTAGTCACGAAGCTGGCAGCAATCAGCCCAAAGGTAGAACACATCATCCAGAAAGGTGCTGAAAACCTTCTATGGAAACAGCATCCTTTGCTTCTATTGTGTTATGTGGGCTATGATTCATGAGAAGTGATTGGAGAGTTGGGTGTTTTTGTGGTTTTAGCCTAATGTGTTTACAAGAAAAGAGTCTGGAATGTGTTGCCAGAATTATTTTCTTAAGGATAATCTTACGAGAGCAGTTTTGTTTTAAACAAAAATTTTATTCTATAGTCTGGTTTCAGATTGAATCTGTGTCTGTGGGTAAGTGGCTGAGATAAGATATGCTTGTTGTGACAGTGGTTTAGGTAGTACCTTGTCTTCCCTTTGTCAAGACACTCATTTCACCCTGCGGCACCTTCTGATCAGTTGACTAGTCAGTGATTAAATACATTTATTTAGTTCAATGGGTCAGAGATGTTGGGGTGGTTAGAAAATTACTGATGGATTATCAGTTTCATCACCTCTGACATCCAGCCTTACCATAGTTCATCATCTGAGAATTCATAACACATTTGCCTGAGCAGTAGCATGCTCGGCTACCTGTGTGATCATGGGTCTAGGAACTGGCAATGTTGTTCTCAGGATTGATAGGACAGATGTCACAGGAATTAGAAGGGCATCATCTCTTTTGGTGATAAACACACTTACTAAAAAAACTACTGCAGAGTGTTCTTGGGCCAGGGGCAAGCATAGTAAATTCCAAAGCTGTAATGCACTGATACTTGTCTTTTCTTGGAGTATTTCAAGAAATAAAAGTGCTTTTCAGAAGGAAGGTATCTTTGGCTTTAGTGCTACTGGACACTTATAAGACAGAAAATATGCAGTGATTTTTTGTCTAAAACTGGCAAATTCATATCAAAGCAGGTATCTTTTTAGAGGCGTATTAATGTAATCCCTGTTACACAGTAAATCTCATTATTGTTGTCTGACAGCCTATCTAAGATTTGGGGCATTTTATGGAGTCCAGTGCTGGAGCAAGCCCAGTTGGAGGTGGCACACTACTGTACTTACAGGTTACAAAACATTTATTTATGGATCAGTGAGTTGTTGGTCCTTCTATGCTAATGTTTTTATTTTCAAAAATCCATATGTACCTACGGGCAAAATCTTGGTGTCAGAAAGTGAGGTATGAAATTCAGTCCTTCCTGCATGATACAAAGTAGGTGAAAATGTCCAAGTGATTTCAGTCTTATGGTAAGAATTTTAATAAAGGAAGTGAAAATATTGTTTATAAATAATAGAAACAACACCAGCTTCTTAGCCCAAATATCAAATACACATTGTGTACTGTAAAAGTGAAGTAATGTGCTATTATGTACTGTGAAAGAAATAATGGAAAGGATTTGCTTCAGAAACAAGTCACATAAATCTTGGATCCTAATGTTTATATAAATTTTTAAAATTATCAGGGGAAAAAATGTCCAAAGAAAAATTATCAAACATACTTTAGTTTTTTGCTGGGGCTTTTTGTTTTGTTTTGTTTGTTTTTTTTTTTTTTTTTTTTTTTCCCCATGGCCCTTGAAATAAGATTCTTATGTTGAGACTGAAGCAAATTTATCTAATATTCTTTTGGGCATATCTATATCTAATATCTAATATTAGAATATCTAATATTCGTCGGTTAGCATCATGATGAGAATAATGCTAGTTGCAGTAGTGAAGAGAAATCTAACACAGCAAGGCACTTCAAGTTAATTTGTTGTCATTATTCTTCAAAGGTACAAAGTGATCCAGACAACAGAGCCAGAATGGGTGTTGTCTGTAGGTTTGAGCAAAAGTTACTTTCAATCTATAATCTATTGGACATCATGAAAGATTATGAGGGAGTTTGGAGGGAAGTGTTGCTTTGAAGTCTTTCCTCCAGTTGAAGTCCAATAAAGCTTCTATGTTGGCATTATACCAGCTTGTAACAAATGTCTTGATGGAAGTAAATTGTTAATGTTTTGCACTTGTAGTGCATTCAATGTGTAAAGTTCAGGGAGTTGTAATCCTTAATTCTTACATTTCATGATTGAGTGAGTTTTATTTCTGGAATGCCTAAAGAGCCTTTTTTACTTTTTTTTTTTTTAAACTCTTTTTTTTTACGTTTTAGTTTTACAAGTTCCTAATTTTTATTATTCTTTTGAATCATAAACAACTTTAAGATCCATTTAATATAACAGTTCCAGAGAGACATCTTTTAATTCCACATAGTTTACAATTGTGACATTTGAAACCTTTAATGTCATGTTCAGCCAAGGGGAAGAGATGTTTTGAGAGGAGGTAAATTGATTGATTTTTAAATTTTTTTTCCAGAGGATTAAACTACACTTTTATTACTAGTACTAAAGTAAAAGTCAGGAACAAGCCTTACATTCAGTGCTTGTATCAGTTAACCAATAAATGGATCTTGTTTCAAAATCTAATGCTTTAAATTCTAATGAGTTTAAAAATATTGTCACTATGAAAATAAATCTGAATTAAAACTTCGTACAAACAAACTGTAGAAACTTTGCAGTGTATATTGTATAAAGTACTTATTAGTACACGTTTTTATTTTCTCCTTTTAGCTAATACTCCTTCCATGTTTTGCCTGGAATGAAAGAGAAAGTGCTGTGGTTTCAGTTCTTTCCTCTGCTACAGATTTTAGGTGTTACCACGCTTATTTTGGGAACTGCTGGGCAATATCTCTATCAGAAAGAGTTTGTGAGCTCAGTGTGCTGCTGGTGTGAAATGCCCCAGTAAAGCTGGTGCAGGAGGTACCTGTGGGATGCTGCTCCTGTTGATACAAGAGCTGTGTTTGCCCACTGGGTCTGATCAGTGTTCATCCACAGGCACAGCTTGATACACAAGTTGTTCTTTTAGCCCTGAGAGACTTCACATACTGTGTCTGCTTATTTTGGTACTGAAAAAGTTCCTTGGCTTTTACTGCCTGCTTGATTTTTCTTTTGATAAGTGAAAGAAGGGAAAAATAATAATAAGGCATTAATCTACAGGGCATTATCCCCAAGTGTGGAAGAATATATGCAGTACTTGAAATTACTTTTAACCCGAGTTTGACATTTGACTTGCTTCAGAGTTGATAATATCCTTTTGAGATCTCTGACTTATAATCAGCCTCATTAATTCTTGTGACTTCTCTTGTTTCTTTTTATTGACACATAAGATGTGTTATTTTAGAAAATGAATTCCAGTTCTTTGTCACAATTCCCTGTTACAAAAATGAAGTAAGGTTAAACTACACGTATGCTCAGAATATGACAATAGTTCTGCTCTTTCACTGGGGGAAGCATGCAGGAATTATCAAGTTAGACCCTAGAATTTGCATCAATTGTTGTGATGTCAAAGCTGCCATATTAATATTCTTAGTTTTCCATTTCAGTGGTTCAGGATAATACAGATCAATCTAATAAGGTTTTAGGTACACTTGCTTTTACAGCAGTATGGTCTTAAGTTAAAAATAAGCTTTTTAAAACATATAGTCATAACTGATGAAAACTTCTAGTTTTAAATAAAAACGAGATTTAAACAGGAGGGAAATTAGGTGTGTAAGTTTTGTCTGATTTTCTTAAAACTGAACATGCTCATTGTATTGAGAAATAGTTTTTAAATATTTGTGAATTTTTTTGAGTTTGTTTTGAGCAAGTTTTTAGGTGGCCTTAGGTGGGCTTAAACATGAAAGCTGTTTTCCAAAAGGGAATTATCTATAACAGATATATATTGGTATTATGTATGAGCAATTAATTTATTTAATATGCCAATTAATTTATTTGTATTATTTATTGGTATTATATATGAGCAATGATGCTCATTGCTCTAATATCTAGATGCATTTATGTTTTTTCCTGACTAAATAATGAGAAGAAAATTCAGAAAGCTTCCTAAAAGAAGATGCAGTGCTTACATTGTTAGATTCAGAGCTTAAAAAACCAAGACACCTCAGATTTATGCCAAGAGAGTGAAAACTTTATGGTCTAACTCACGTTTTTGTTCAGTATACTGTGTTTTATTAACATGGCAAGCCTTAAAGTAGATTCAAAAGAAATTCTTGTCATCTCTTACCCTGACAGCACAATGGTCTGGTGAAATAATGTCACAAACCATGTCTGACAGGTTTAAAGTTGAACACAGGTGGCCTGTATTTCCTTTTTCCCAGTCCTGCTCCCTATTTCAGGCTTGGAGGCTGGGCTGAGCTTGTGGTGCCTGTATTCTATGTAGGCAACTCAAACAATTGAGGACACTTTGGTGTTGGCCAACCAGGAGCCACAGGGAATTGTGCACTCAGAAATGGTGGGACTTTGTAATTAAATCTGTAGAGGAACCAAGAATGAAGATTCAAGCCATGTCTTCTTAAATGTAAACTAGGAGCAGTTTGATGAAAAAATGGGTCTATCTATTTTATCTAGTTTTAATTATTTTAGCCACTTTGTTTCCTTAAGAAGACCCATGGAGATGCTTTTCAACAGAAGAACATTTTTACTACAAGAAATTGTTACTTTCAGACAATACATTAATATTTATTATATTAATTTAAGTACATTTTCCAATTTTCTTTTGAGGTTTAAGAATGTTCTAGTCTAGAAGATAATTACCTTGCTACTGTACCTTTTTATTAGTGGCTAACATGATTTTTTTTTTTAAAACTTTTTAACGTTTTTAAAGGCTTTTTCCTAAACTTCATAACAGCAAAAGAAAGATGTGCAAGGATAAACGGAAGTTATTTTGGCTCCTTATGGCACATGTGTTAGAAAACTAATGCGGTGTGATTTCTGCCAACTGTCACTTCCTTCCATAGCATCCTAGACATGAGCTAGTTCAAGATTTGTGGGTGATCTTGAACAAATTTTCTTTTGGGTGAAAGGTCAGTTAAAGGTTAGAGGTGTGTGGAAGCAGGAAGGAGGATGATTTTTCCTTATTGTTTTCTACTTCTGGCAGTTAGTGGCTTTTGGTTGCCATGCATGTTTGAAGGCATTCATGATACCTGTCATGCCAGATCCATGTTGCTCATAGAAAAATCAAGTCTTGACTTGTTTTCTGGGGTGCTTGAGAATGTTTGTTTGGGTGCCATATCTTAGACTGCAAGCCCCTATTTGAATAGTCTAAGTTAGCAGAACAAAAAGCAGGGCAGATGCACTTCTTAACGTTACAGTCTTATGTAAATCTGTTCATAATTTGGGTGTGGCAGGGCACCTTTGTAATAAACCTGTTCCTTTCTCTAAAAATGTACTTAGCAAGATTTCTTTTCCCTTTTTGTGCAAAATTTTCAATGTTTTCAAGGAAGGAATGAAACTGATGACTGTATCTTTCTAGCAAGTGGGCTACTTAATTACTTTTTTTCTGTAGCATCTAAGTATGATCTGAAGCACCTTGTTAGACATGTGTCTCTGTACATGCACTTTTCACCTGTTTTGCACCTTTCACCTATATCTCAAAGCATAAACAGCAGTGAATGATCTGTTGTGTCTGTGCTCACAGTTTCACCCTAGCAGCCAGTAAAAGCTGATGAGTTATCCTTAGATCTTGCCAGAGAATCCAATTTATCTTAACAACCCTGCAGAACTCTGCAAACTCCCATTTAATAATGAACAAAACACAAAGAGATATGGCTATTTCTGAGTCTTCACCTTATGAAGGTCCCCTTTTCCACTGAAATTCCTCATCTTTTTCAGTCTTCAGATGGAAAAGTGGCTTTAGCTACAGTTGCCCTAATATAGTTTCATTCTTGAATTTTAGAGTTAGATTTTTCTCCAAATTTCAAATTTTGTCTGTTATATCTAAAATTTGTAGAAGTTAATCCCTTTAAAAAATCAATTAAACTGTACCTTGATTATTAATTTTTTTTTTGGTGTGTATGTGGCTATGTATTTAACATAAATGCATTTAGGTTTGTATAGCAGTGTTTTCAAAAGGCTGAACTATATTCATCTAAGTCAGCAGCTCCATTATTTTCTCTTCTTAACCAGAATCTATGCTGTGTAGTTCATCAAAGAAAATACAGAGTTCTTATACCACAGTGAAATAAATACTTAATCTTTTTTAAAAACAAATACCTTTTGCCTTTTTTCCCCCTACCTCAAGATACTGATGGATCAAGCCACATTTGTTGGGATCACCGAATCCCCTTCATCTTCATCCCCTGTGTTATGATCCTTGGCATGGATTTCAACAGCTCTAAACAATACAACAAAAAAAGACATACAATCCTTTGAAAACTTACGCACTGGCAAGTTACCTCTGTGAAGCCTTATCAGGGCCATAAAACTGGCACTGTGACCCCTGTGTGTCCTGAAGAAACTTGGTCACCATTCAGCCAAGTAGTTCAACCTCAGCAGAGCAAACAAAGTGTTCCTTTAAAAAATTGGCTGTAGTCTCTGGAGAAGGGAAATTCTGGAGACCACCGTGAAGTTGAAGTAAGGCTTCCTATTGTGTATTCGGCTTCCAGCCATTGTACACATTTGACCCCCAAATGACAAAATAAATGAAAGCTGCTCTTCAAAGTAATGCAATCAGTTCAAAAATATTGTGCTAATAAAGTTATAAATTCTAATTGAAAGATTTATGGCAATCCATTTAGTTGTTACTAGGTTATTTGTGACAGACAGATGCAGAGTAACCTGATTAGAGTCAGCATTGTGATGACTTGTAGCTGCAGAGGGGAATAAAGCTTTAAACCACTGTCATGGCCCATTCTCTGAGACGCATTTGGAAGCTGATTTGAAAGAAAATATATGACCCTTAAATGTAGTTTTGCAGCTGCCTCAGATAAGTTGGCCCAAAGAAAGTGCCAAAATGACTGGCAGGTCTTTCTTGACCTAAGTTTTAATTTGGAACTCAATTTTGCAGATAGATTTAGAAGAAATTCAATTGAAACACTATTTTTCAATTTTTTTTTTTCTGTTTTTCTATATTTAATATCTCATGTTGGGAAAAAAAGTCATAATTCAGTTAACAGAAATGCTATTAAGGAGTTTATTCTTTTTGATTTGATGAACAAGCTTTATGAAAATGTGCTCTCTATATGAGCATACCCTTGAAAAGTGTAAAAGCAGGGCCTTTATTCATGTATAGCTGTGTAGTTTTTAGTTGAGGGGGAACTTAGATTTGTGGGAGTCAAATAATAATTTCATAGATGTTATAAAGAGAAGGAGGCTATTTACACATGCCTACATTTAGTACACATTCCTAAATATACTATCTAAAAAATGGACATTGTTTTCTTACTTTCTTTAATACATATATTCTTAGAGTTATACCCTTCAAATTATTCTACAAGTGAGAATTAGTCGAGTTTTGTGTTAAATTTGTTTGACTTCTTTATTGTAAGCAGGATTAATTGGTGACAAGGGTAGAGTTTCGTATAATCAGGAATAAAATGTATCAAGTTTTTGAATAATACTGTAATAATGTGTATTGCGAATCAGTTCTTGCTCCTAACTTCAGTGCACTTGAAGAATTTGGCACAATAAAGCAATAAGATGATCCAAGTTCAGGATTATTTTTGTGTGCTGGCCTTGGCCATTCTGATTAATATGTAACTTTTTCTGTAATATGTCAATTTAAGTTATGTTTGAAGTTATAATCGAAAAAGATGTAGTCGTTACAGCTGTCAAAGGGAAGTATATTGACAGAAGGGGTTTTGTATTGGGAGTTAAATGATTCTTATGCCTCCAGCCTTACAGAAAAAGTACACTTATTCCTTACAGAATGGTACAGTTGCTGGCATTCATTCAACAAACTTAATGCAATAGGAGGAAACACTAATTTACTGTAACTTCTAAAAACAGTGAACTGCAAATAAGACCAGTGAATGGATTATTAAATTTTGTTTTTATGTAGAGCAGGGAGTTTTTTGAAAAATTGCAATAGTGTTTAATTTTCTGTCAATATTAACTTATGTATTAAAATAGTAGAAAATACTAAAGAGGAAGAATTGTATAAGTGTTTGTCTTGGTACATTTTTGTAAATTTGTATATGAACATGTGAGGTACATATGTACCTGTTGTATTGCAGATAATTATTATTGTCATCTTAACACTATCTACTCTTTTATTCCAATGTAAGAGTAGTTTCTGTTGTCTTTCACATTACTGAGTTGTGCTGCCTTCAGGATGGTTTCTTGTGAGTGCTTTGATGGGGAGAGCAAAGGAAGGAAGCAAATCAGAAACTTTGCCCCTTTCTAAACATGAGTGTTTTTATGATCCAGGGTCTTTGGAAAACCTCTCGCCAAATCCTTAAGGAAGGATTTTGAAGCAGATTGAAGTAGCTAGATACTTAGGACTAGAAACTTCCCTTTCACTGTACTATCAAAAGCCATTCAAGCCATCACTTCTTACCACGTTGAACTACCAGACCCTGAGATGCTAAGCAGTTGCATACCCTGAAGATTTCATCAGTGTTACTTCTGTTCAATCCTTGGTGAACAAGCTATTCCCAGCAATTTTCCTTGGTCCTAATGGTGGTCATTTGAAGCTCAGGGGCCTGGAATGGTTGAATAATTCCCAAAGTAATGGATTAGCCTGCAGAGAGCAGTTGAGGGTGGTCAAAGGTGCATGATAAATATAATTCACCACATGGATATTACTGCTGTTTCTGGGGTTCCTAGGGGACAAATGTAAAGACATTTTGGGAACTGGCAGAACTTCTAATTTTAATCTCTGAATCCCTATTTAATAATATTTCTTTAATTGTAAAATGATTGTGATTAAAGCTACTAATACAGCTTTGTGGAAAATATTAGTACTGGTGTTTTCTACTGTCTGGGAATACCAATGTTAGCCACAAACTGTTGTAGTATGGGAGCAAAAGAAGATCCAGAGCTCATAATCTCTTTTCAGTTAACTTTTATTCCTCTAGAATATAATCATTGTACAAAACTTAAAACTCCAGACAGACTGTTTTAAGAACTGCAGTACTGAAATGTTGTATTTCCCAAAGCTTTTTCCTATTGGAGTTTGTAATGAAGCACAGAATTACAATAATGTGGAATAAAGAACTGTACTCTTTTAAATACTTTGGTCGTAATGTGTAAGGAAGGCTATTTAAAGAGCTTCAACGTCAGTGCTGCAGATCATTAGCTGATGTGCATGGATTCTGTTTCATTTGATTCCCTAGAATTTTGCTGTAGGAATGCACCACAGATGGCCTAGCCTGCTGTTGCTAATAAAAGCTATGGTGCACCTTTGCTTCATCTGTAGCAACCACAGTGATCCTGGAGGTTGCTGGCACACAGGTCCTATTAATTCCAGTGATTCTCCTTTGAATAGTCAAAGGAAGCAGAATTTCTATGTACATGTCATGATTTAGGAGTAGTACTCCCCAATTCAGTGCCCCAAAAGAGATTTTTCCCAAACAAGACGCCTCACTTGCTTCCCCCACCCCTTTCTGCTCTGAGGATGGAATTGAGAATTGGAGACACAAAGATCAAAATGAAGGAGTAAGGTAAGAACTGGAAATACCAACAAGATAAGAAAACAAAAAGGAGCAGCAAAAAATGGTACTAACAAAAGCATTGAAAGAGAGGGTGATTTACATCACCAAGCCCAATGGTGAAAAGCAACGGCAGACAAATTTTCTTCTGGGAAGTGATCAAGTCCTTTTGCCCAGACCCTGGCATTGAGGCAAGATTGTATTAAATAACATTCAGGAGTGGCTGTGCCCACTCAGCCCAGTGCACAGCAGCCCAGAATTCCTGGGCTCAAGCAATCCAGGGGGCTCAGCCTCCCGGCAGCTGGGGCTACAGGTGGGCACCATTGCACTTGACTGCTGAAGAAGAAATGAGCTTTGTACTGCCCAGAACTAGGACAGCATATTTTTTCTCTAGTTTAAACCCACAAACTCCCTAGTCCCCAGTTTGTGGGACTAGGTTTCCTAGGTTTCCTATTAGTGTTTGTTAGATCTTACTCTAATACTTAAAAGCCAGCAGTAGACTCCATGCACAAGATAACCATCTGCTATTTTAATGGGAGAAAGAAGCTCTTTTCTGCCAGTTTTCATACTAAATATTTATTTTGCAGCTCTATTCTACCTTTATTTTACCTCCTAATTTCTTTGTGAAGACATGTTTGATTCACCAATTATACAATCTGGAAAGAAAAAAGTCATGAATGAAAAAAAAAAATAAACTGTTTTTTGAGACAGTTTTAATTTGCAGTTGCAGTATGTCACAATCAAAGCAATTCCTTATCAATCTGACAAGCGGCTGAGGCAGTATTGAATTGGAGGAGGGTTGTTCGGGGAAGTCTCAAGCGTTTGTCTCGGGTACCATTGCTGTGCTCTTTCAATCAAGAGTCAGAAATGCTGCGATGGGCATATTTTGTTTGTTCACATCACTGTCTTGTCAACACTTCAGGAATCTTAAGTCCCCTTTTTCCTGCTGCTCTCCCTGATCAGAGCATGACTTGCTTACTAAGATTCTCATAAGATAATCATTTAATAGCAGCTCTAAGCCAGAAGACAAAAGGAAAGAGAGTTCAAGAGCTCATTGCTAATTTCTCTCCCAGCACAATCCAATCAGTACAGCTCTCCAGCCAGGACTTATAACCCTTAATAAGTCACTCTATTCGATTAAGAGGAATTGATTTTCTTCTACTGTGTATCATAGTGATTATGATGCATATGGTATCTGCTGCTCACTTCCCTATCATCCCTTCTAGTCTCCATTTGTTTGCAGGGTCGTCAGGTAAACGAGCCAGGGAGATGACACGGTGTCATTAGCTGGAGCTGGTGTCAGCACTGTGACAGTTGTGGAATTGAGGTGTCCCACAGATCAGAGGAGAAGCTGCTTGTGAGGCTCTTACACAGCAGCTCCATACTTCTGACAGATCTACTGACAGCCTCAAAAGCAGGAAATGATGGGACAGTCATTTGCAGTTGTGACTAGAAGAGCAACTTGCAATTGGTGGTGGTGTGGTGGCGGAAAATTGACCGTAATTTAGAAGTTAACTAACACTAAAATAGATGGGAAGGGGGAAAGGCAGTTCTCAGATTTCAAAAGTAAAGCAATATTGAGTTTTCTTCAATCAGAGGATACTGGTGGAAATATATTCTGATAATGTTACCTATTTGTTTGGTTCCTGCAATTTATTTGCAGTAGAAAACTTAATTGATTTGAATGAATTTCATTTTTGGAGAGGGAAAATAGGAGTAAATAGGGGAATTAGCCAAGTTTCAGTGATGTTCAAGATAGTTTTGGAAATGGTCACATAAAGACAGGCAAATGTTTGTTTGTATATGTTTAATTTATCATTAATATAGTCAAGCAACAAAACAAGACATTATAACTGTCTGGGAATTTTTTCCCAGCATGGGAGTAGCAGTCTGTGCCAGGGCAGCTTTCCTTCTGGATATCTTCAAGCGATAGACAACATAGCAGGTGCAGGTGAGCTTTGGAAAGAAATGAGTCAGTCACACGATTCTTTTAAATTTAAATTTGTCTCAAAACTGCAGTAAAAGCTAAAACATAGCACACTTCTTAATAATTATTATTACTTTCTAGAACCATTGCCTACCCTGTATGTGGGTGTCTACTTGAGAGGCTTTATTTTCAAAACTATTTAATTACATTCTTGCTGAGCAAGGAAAATTGAATTGCCGTTTTGTTGTTGAATTATATAATTTGAATAAATTAAGTCAGTGTTTTTAAAATCATGTAGTTTGACACCCAAGCAACAACTTCTTTGGCAGGATCAATGATGTGTGGCTGGAGAAATACATGGGTTTTTTAGGGCCTAAATTTGTTATATGTTGTTTTGAATAAATATTGGTATGCCTCCATAAAGATTTCAAGTGAGGAAAATCACATCTCCTTTAGGATGTTTTAACATTGAGGTGATCCAAAGGTAAAACTTTAATTTTAGTTGTTCTGTTCCCGTTAAGCTTTAGATAATGTTTCTTTTTAATTTATACAAACTGAATATTCTGCAAAGAAAAAAGTTTTACTGCCCACATCACATTCTGAGGTATTTCAGAGAAGTCATATGTCTTAAATATTGCAGCGGTTTCATGCAGTTGACATTTACTTTCCCTGCATAGCTGTGTGGAATGCCTGTAAAATGGGATTCCCATTGCCAGGTGCTTTCTCATGATCACAGCTTTCAAGCATTGATTAGATGGCAGTCTGATGGTTTTGGAGTGCCTGAAATCCACAGTCTTTGGATCTGGAGGCAGTTTTGAGCGAAGGAAGATGGTGTGATTAAATTTTTTTTTTTCAGGTTTCAGAGTACTTTGGAAAGTGTGCTTCATTTACATTGAAAGAATTCCACCCAAAAAACAAACCCTCAATCCATTAACTTAACATGCAATTTGAATTGTCCTAGTCCCAGCTTCTAGCGATGAAATACTGAAATCCTGAAATGGGAATGTCACCTTAAGGAAGAAGCCTTGGAAAAATACAACTTGCATAAATATTTACCATCTTAGATGGTTTTAGCATCTTGAATTTTTGGATATCAAATTATGTATTGGGATTTTCAAACTTCACAAAAAGGACACATGAATAGCTTGAAAACAGTGGGACTTTGTGTACTTTAAAAGTGTACAGGAGAGTGATATTGGGCAAAATGGCACAGGAATAGCCTAATCATTAGCAGTTACTTACTGGGTAAATATCTTTGCTGCTATTTTCTTAGATCTGGATATAATTTCAGTAATTTTTATGTGCTTTGTTAAATCAGGACGTTGTGTTCCCTGGGTTATTTCCCTTTTTCTCTACACTATAATATTCCATTCTGTGGAATGTTATTGTGGTTTTTTGTTTGTTTTGAAACATGATCTTATCATAAATCTTGAACTGTGCCCAGTTTACAGAGCAATGTTTATTTGTATAGATTGCTTGCCACTTCATTATCCAGCAATGTGTGTTGTCTGAAAATTGGATTAGTAATGACCTGATATTTTCTTCTCGATTACTGGCAGGTATTGAATTGTTTTGAGGGTGTGAACCAATACCATCATGACTCCACTAGGAACTTGCTTTTTCACTGGCGATTCCCCAGTGATATCTCTTTTTCTGGATTTATCAATTACCTGTTTCAAATCCACTTAGTATGTGCCAAGTTTAATTTGTGGGATGCTAATTTCCTAATGCAAATATCATGTGGTCAGATGCTACACTGAGTATATAACCTCTTTTCTGTGAATGTGTTGATCATAATACTGTGAGATGTGATATAGTCATCAGCCTCCTTCTGAGTAGCAGGTTTAGAACTTTATTCCGGATTATTTGATACTTTGATTTCTCTTTTGTAGAAGCAGTTTTGTCTGTGTGGTGGAGCTTTGGTTTAAGAGATGTTTCCTGTTGGTGTTGCTTTTGAGAGTGCATGCTGCTTTATGCTATGAGAAACACTGAAATGTACCTGTGCTGTTTACTGGATGAAACTGCCTTAAATGCCTATAAACCCTGGTTGCTGTGGACTAGAAAGTGCCATAATCTGCTGTGACAATGTTATCCAATTTATAACAGATGGAATTTCCTCAGCAACTTTCTTCTTATGACTTTATCTATCAGTTTGAATTTATTTTGTTATTTTGGCAGCAATGAATGCTGATAAAAAATGCTTGATAATTAAATTACTATCTTGACCTTAAAATGACTTATTTGAATAAAACTTTCTAATGCACACTTGTTTCTCTTTAAAGCTATAAATTGTTCTTGTTCATGTCCTCTGGACATCGTTTTGGCTTGTGCACTGTGGAGATGTTGGAATGCACCTTGGGCCCTGGGAAAACCCAAGGTTAGAGTAACAGAGGAGGCTCTTGTTCTGTCCTTGGCTGAATATCTCTCTGAACAGCACTTAAAGGATGCAGAATGTCCCTGAGCCAAACTGTTTTCCATCCAGGAAATCTGCATGACCTCAGTTGTCACCTACTTTTTATAAATGATAATCTTTATGCATTTGATATATTTCTTTGCTTCTCATCCTCGCTTGAAACTTTGAGGTGTTTGATATAAAGAGAATTGATGTATGGTTTAGTTGCTAGAATTTCTGTAATAATGTTGGATTAATGCCTCCTGATAACATAGAGATGATTGTATTACCAATATCCTACTTAATTTTAATTTTTTTTCCATGAAAATGTTGATAACATAAAATTCATCTCAGAGTGAAAATTCCAATGTATTTTGATAAAATTGGTCTTCAGTTGTTCTCTCAATACTTAGCACTGGTTTTATGTTGTAGAGTCCAACAGGTTCACTGACAATTTTTCCCCAGCTAGAATGAATATCCAAAGTTAACATTCCTCCCTCTCCTCTTGGCATTTCTTCCGGGAAAACAATAGTGTAAGCATCATAGGAGAAATAGCTAGGAGGCACTGATTTTGCTTTGAGAGAGAGAATGCTCTAATCCTCAGAGCTCCAGGGTATGCTAAGGAGTGGTGAATGCCTCAATTTTTGTACCCCTGCAAAGCTTCTTTTGTACAAAGTTGTATTTGCGTCAGGAAACAATTTCCAACATATGAATGGTAAAAATTACAATCAGTATTGATTACAAAAGCAGTAACTCTAGAATCTCCTTGACTCTTAGAGGGGGTTCTGTGGTTTGTTTTTGGTTTCTGGTTTCGGGGGTTTTTTTTCTAATCCTGAGTTTGATTTGAATCAAGGTTGAGCATTTATTTACTACTTGATGGTCCTAAGCAAAACAATATGCTCAAGTTACAAGCTCTTGAAAAATGAGTTCAGAGAACTGATGCGCTCTTCAGTCCAATGTGAAAAATGCTGCTATTGAAATTAGTTCATGTACCCAACAGGATTACACAGGGGAGTTGAAGGAATGGTGGAAGAACATAATTGGGTGATGCAAATAAACAAAGATCCTTTTGGATTTGCTGGCTTTTTTCTATGAGCTCATCTGATACTGTAAGTCGAGCATAGGAGTCTCAGTGGGCATTTGATGATTGCTCATGATTCTTACTACATCATTAGAATTTTGAATAGAAACAGTTGAGGATATAATTAATTCGTTTATGTTAGTAAAGTGCTCTGTAAATGCTAGCTATTATAAAACAAACTGACAGATATTCTGGAAAAATGGTACAAGCATCCTTATTACTGTAAATCACTAGGTTTGCTAACAGAGTTCTGCTTATTATTAAGGGGAATTTATAACTGATGAAGGGTTCAAAAGTGACCTGCAGCCTTGAGTCCTTAATTTATCACAGGAGCAGAATGTTGTTGACAGGAAAAAAAAAAAAATGCTGTGGTGCTTTCAGTACACCCTAACCTTGACCTGTAGGAGACATCTCTGGGCAGGATTGTGGAATTCTTGCTCCATGTCCTGTAATTTGTGACCTTTCTGTTGCCGTTGCCAATAAGACAATCCATTACTCTCTCCTAAAAGTTGAATTTTATTAATATTAACTAAAATTTATTCCACACTAAATAGAGAAATTCACTTATTATTCTTCACTGTCTAGAGAAATGGCTTCCTGATGTTATAAATAGTGTCAAAGCACAACAAAAAGACCATCTCTGTCCCAGAAAACTTATATTTGAACTCTTAGGCTGTGAACCCTGGCACTCTTAGAGATGACTGTCCATCAGATTTCCATGTGAGGTACTCACATTTTACTGTGGGTTAAATTGTTTGAGCATTTGGGTACTCTGGTTAGTGTAGGTTTTAGGATTTTTTTTTTTTTTTCCTATTTTAAACCAGGTTTTACATTTCAGTTTAAATTATTGCTGCATAGCAATAGTAATCAATATAATGTAAATACAAAAATCTGTAGCTGAATAGTCTCCATGTGCAATGACAGGACAAAGCATTCTTAAGCACTCCTTTTGCTGTGGCAAGTTTAAAAGTCTTTGCAGTTTTCTTACCACAAGGTTTGATAGGAGAAGCAGCCTATTTAAAATCTCTCTTTTTTGTCTGTTTTTTTTTTGTTTGTTTTGTTTTGTTTTTTAAATAAATATAAACTAAGTTCAGTTACTTTCCAATCAAGGCTGATTGTGACAGCCTCTTATGTGAGTAAATAAACCTACAGGTGTTATAGTTGTCAACTTTTAATTAAGAAGGAAAAAAAAAAAAATAGGGGACATCTTCACTTCCTCATGGCTGTATGGAAGTCCAAACCAAATAGAAAAAGAATTATGAAGGGATTGGTTCAGATCCGTTGCTTTTGTCAACAATATATATGTTATCTTCTGAAATATTTCCCAGTTTAAGTTCCAGGAATGAACATTAATATCCAGGCTATTAAATATGTACTTTTAGTGCATTTGTTATTCTATAACAGTGCAAAGGTCCCAGTTAAGACAAATCCTTACAGAGATTTTTGCTTGAAAACCGTTAAATAAAATGCATACCTAATTCAGAGGCTAGTTCTGATTTAAGAAAAAAAACAAACTTTATTCCATGTTCCTCTTCCCCTACTTGGACCTCTCCCAGATATTGATCAATGAAATTGGCAGTGTGGTGGGAGAAAGAGTGAGTGTTTCTTACAGGAGTTCTATAACCTACTCAGTTCTTTCATCTGCTTATCCTCTTGAGAGAATTGCTTTGATCCTGTTTACTAATCAGTATCTCTGTAAACAAGTGTGAGGGACTGGAAATGCTTGGTGTTTCCAGGTGATTATTTAACCAAATGGAGCTTTTAGTAACAAGTATGTGCTGCTTTCCTGTTTCTGGAATGGGCAACACTGAAAATGCACTTTGTCAAAGTAGAAAACGGAGTAAAATCTTTGAACCACAAGCAATGTAAAAATGTGGTTTGTGTTTAATGCCTTTCACTCTTAATGTTCCTATTTTGTGTTTACTAAATATTTCCATTTTCAACTAGCTCCTACACTACAATATTTCTCAAGTTATTGGTGACATGGAAAAAAAACCAACTTATTTTGCAGAAGTCAATAGTAGAAACGTATGGATGGATGTATGGGTTGTATTTATGGATTGATGTATCTGAATCAGAAGACTGAAAGCAAATTCCTCTTTCCAGGTGTGAGCTTGATTAAATTAATTGATAAAAGACTACACATGTGATTCTTCATAAGTTCCAAAGACACTGAGATAGAAGAAAAAGCAATAGATGTTGGTATATTAATGATAGCCATCCTCACAAATCATTGTGAAAACACACATTTGGAGATTTGAAAAAAAAAACAGGGAAGTCCATGTTTGTAGGAACATGTGCAATATAAGATTTTGTATAAAATGCAAGGTGTTCCTGAATTTCATGGTTTTTGATTTCCATCCTTCCTGTAATTATAAATAACCCTTTCACTCATTCACCTGCTCTAGAATATAAAGAAATACAGTCACACACGTGCCTGGCAATACACAAGCATTTTTGACACTTTTTTCCCTGGGAGTTATTCATTATGGTAATGGTACTGTGAGATGTGCAGTTTCTGGATTTATGACCCATTCTCGATAAGCGTGAATCCAGCCTGCATGTGCATCTTTGATAAGGTTCTAATTGGATAGCAGTGACCTTTCTGAATGTAATTCTAGGAGGAAGATTAAAAAGCAGTCCAGAAAGTGACAGGTTTGGGACAATAACATATGAATTCAGCTCTGCTGGCAGGCATGAGATGTAAGCCATGATAAATTAGAGACAGGCCAAGCAGGCTTGCTGAGTGATTGCTCATTTCTGCTGCATCCTTGGGTAAAATCCCGTGAGTAACACCAGTGGTGCCATATTTCTCCCATATTCAGTGTTTACTGATTATGCATGCTATGAAATAATACAGCAGGGAATGTTTCAGGAGACACCAAGGAGAGCCTGCTGAGCATTACACATCTCAGTGATACTGTCCCCTTGTGTGGTAGGGCAGTCATATTTGTTGTCTTCTTTTAACTACTTGTTAATAGCTTCTGCTGGCTTTCTCCTCTAATTAAACTACTTTTACAAAAGTGATATTCATCCAGTGTACGATTAAATAGCTTACACATTGAAACTAAAATTAATCTACTTGACTGTGCACATTTTTTTCCCTTTAAAAATAAAATAACTATAGAGTTGGGTTATGTAACTCGTTCTACATATGTGTTTAGACACTTAAGATAATGTAAAAATGTACTGGAAATGAAAACTGAAGAAAAATTGTAAAATCATATTGCAAGTTCACTTAAAAATATTTATAGTTTTATTACATTGCCAATTATCCAGAAGAGTCACCAGATTCTTCCTGTGTTGAAAAACCTTTTATTTCAAGATGAAATGTGGTCTATATTTTAGATATCTTTTTACATCTATATTATTATTTCTATTCTATTTCATATTTTTTGTGGAGAGCACTTGATAAAAAGCAACAATTCAATTTATATCTTGACTTTTCCTGTTTTATACATACACAGAAAAAGGACTATTGTGACTATTGTCCTTAGTATAATTTTTACATTGTGACAAAAATACTGAGTTTGAAGTCACTTTTTAATTTATGTGAAATTGTCGCTCTGCTGTGTGAGATTGATCACCATACTGAAGGGGGAATATTTGTTACTGTGGAAAAGATAACTACGAATAACCTGGTTTTAAGGTTTTGTGTAAGCCATTGCTCTTTGACCTCCAAAGTGGGAAATTCAAATGGTCATTAGCTTTATCCTTTGAAGTAAAATGGTGGAGAATGGAGAAAGATGTTATGAATGTCGACAGGGTTCTGTGTAACTGAGTATCATAGAGGTTACTGGAGTTGTAAACAGGGATTTGTAGTTTTATTTAAGTTTGTAAATTTAGCCATATGGGAAATAAAAACTGATTTTTTATTTTGATTCCTAATCTTATGACAAACATATTTAAATCAAAACCCCTGGTACTGGTGATGTTTGTGAGAGAGTAATGTAATTATTTATTAATGCCTTGGCTTATTGGAGCATGCTGATAAAATGAGCTGTTGCTACCTCCTGATAGTTTGTTTTGTTTTACCCTAATCTGTCCTGAAACATTTAGAAAATAGGTCATAGTAAGAAAGTCAGAGTTTACAGGGCATAGCTGTCATTTAAATCTTAATAGTCTGCTCATGTAGATACCTAAAAGCAGACAGAAAATTAAATATAATTTGCTGTAATAGTTTGACAGCTGAAGTTTGACAGATAAGTTTTTCAAGTGAAAAGCCATATTTTGGTTAGTCTTGTTACAAGTGTTTTAGAGAAGGGTTGAAAAAGGAAGGAGTTCCCATTGTTAGCAAAACATGCCAGAGCAAATGTCCATTAATCAGTCCAAATTTGACTTCAGAATTCTGCATTTCAGAACTCGACTAAAACAAACTGTATATGAGAGGACACAGGGCTGGAAACATTCCTAGAACCAGCAGCATCCCCACCAGGTGTGTGTTTTAATAGTGTCTCCAGTGCCATTGCAGGCCCTGTGGCAGGTAATTTAGGGCTCATGTTACAGGTGAGGTAAAAACTGTTCAATACGTGAACAAGTGTTATCTGAAAGCGTTAGTCTGAAAGAGGAATTGTTAGATATGATTACTTAAGTTTAAATAAAGTTCAGAACTTAAATTTAAGACCTTATCTACTTGATTATCGTAAATTCCTTGGTGCTGCTAAATTCCATTTTCCATTCTCAGGTGCATAGAGGATTTCAGATCTAGAGGATCAGGTTGCTTTTGAATTATGCCATATTCCAGTATATGAGGCGTTTTTGTCATGTTGAGGTATAGGTGTATTTATTTATTTTGTATTTTAAGGTTTTAATTATTTTAATTCAGTGATCCAGGTTTCACACTTTCTGAGAGTGAACAGTTTGAAATAACAGAGTGCGGTAGTCAAAGAATGGCCTTGTATGCCCAGATAGTTCAACTATGCATCTCTGCGGTCTTGTTCTTAAACTGATATTTTAGAATATAACTGGAATATGTGCTATGATATGTAAACTTTGGTTGTTGCATTTAAGCTGGTGCGCATGGTGCAGTTTCTGTAGTTATTCAAGCATTTCATTCAGTTGGCCTTGTTACCATACCAGACCAATTGTCTTGCTTGTTTCTTTGATTTTTCATGAATTTGTCATCTTATTAAAAAAAAAAAAATCCCTGAAAGTGGACATGTGCTTTGAGGTGGAGGTAATGTTGTCTTACTGACCAACAGCATCAGAACACAATCAATACTTCTGAGACAGCAGAATTTTGAATGCTTATTGAAGTTGTTTGTAATGTCTTAATGCCACATCTAGTGGGATGAAAAAACCTCAAAAAAAAAAAAAAAAGTAAAAGTAGTAATACAACGTGTAGATGAGGTAAGATGGTAGTTGGAATCTCCTCTAATGGAAATCCATTTTTATGTTTTGGTTGCTGAAGGTTCTCATTTCATGTGGGAAACTCAATACGCACAGAGCTATTTGTTTTATTACAAAGTTTTTGCAGTTAATTACCTCCTCCCAAGCAGATGAAGCTGGTGGGTGAATGCATCTTGATTTGCATTCGCAATTTTCCCAATAAGAAACAAAGTCCGCGTTCCCGACGCTTGTTGGTTTTGTAGCCCCGGTGCTTTCATGTTTTCCACGGAAAGGCAACGTTTGTCCCCCACAGGCAAACTCCCATGCTGCTGTGCTGTGGAGAGCCAGGAAAATCAAAGAGCCACCTACTGACCCCACCTATTGTCTGGCCTTGTCGCCTTCTATCAGTAGCACGCCACAATCAGCGAGCTACACGTGTACCTCGTGCTTGCCTGGGCTTTGGCAGAGCTGTGCCTTGCACCTGTTTGCTTATGCATGAGCTGGGCATGTTTGAATCCAAAGAGCTGACAGAGAGGGGAGGAAAAGGAGGAGGGAGGGAGGGAAGTCACCGCCAGGCGCTTTTCATTAGGCTGCCTGGAGGAGCCAAGGCGCAGCGATGCTGTGGAGGCAGAGGAGGCATTGGCAGAGTCCACCAGTGTGTTATCATATTGGGGATTTTAACAGATGAGGACAGTTGATCATGGCACATGAAAGGCATCTGATTTTTCCATGTATTTTGATTCTTGGCTTTGATCTTTGATGCAGATCTCCTTTGTAGGCGATGGGGGAATCTGTACTTTTGTTGAACAGAACCTTACTTAGAATAAAAGCTGATAAAAGTGCTTTTCAGCATAAGTAAGGATGACAGAATACACCCAGATATCAGCTAAAAAAATCTAATCTATCCAGCCTGCTGGGTCTTGTAGGCATATGTTTACAATTGTTACAGAGGAGGGTCCTCTGTTTTTTCCCTACTATGCATAGGAGCCACATTTAATCTTGCTCTTCAAAGGCTTTTTAATTTTTTTGCTAGGCATTTCTCATGCTGAATCAATCTGACTGTGTGGGAGCAGACTCATAAGAAAAATAGATTCCACGTGCTACTGTATATTTCTTGTCTTTTCTGTGTTTTGAGTAAGGTACAGGAGAAGCTTTTTCCAGGTCAACCCAATAAAATTGGGTTCAGAGCCACATGCTTGATTTCTTGTTTGTACCTGCCCAGAGAAAATTGATTATTGTCCTCTAGGCACAGAGATATCAAATATCTTCACTCATGTCCAACTTTCTTGATTCTTCCATGTGTTTCCTTCCTTCTTGCTTCAGGCTGTGCTTTGGAAATCACACGTGGCCTCAAAGCACTGTATGTAGATAATGTGTAATTCAGGTATTCTTATTCAAGATGTGGCTTTAGTGAGGTAGGGGTGATTCTTTACAAGGGATAGGAACGTAATCCCCATTCTAGAGTTAAATAACAAAGTGCTGCAGGATAAGGCTCCATAATAACTAGATAGGAGCTGTATTAACCAATGTCTAGCCTTATACTATATGGATATGTCAAGTAATCTTCGCTGCCATTCAGAAAATGCCTGAAGAATTTTGGTTCCCAAATGATGCATTTTCTATTGATATATGGGCTTTTTTGTGTCAACTGGTTTTAAATTCCTAAAGCTTGGGACTTTTATGTGTAGTCCTTCAGAAGGAGATAGAAGGAGATTAAACATCTGAATACCTTTGAGAACATGGACCCTGTGTGATTGTCTTATTTGAAAGTGGGGTTTGGGTTATTAAGGGATCCAAGGATACTCTTGCAGTATTGCAACTCTAACTCAACAGATGCTTTCATACACAGAATTACAGGAGAGTAAATGAAATAACAAGTTGCCAAATTTCATGTACTTAGAGCTTCTATAAATCTTACTTGCCTTGTCAATGGAATTTTCTGCCAAATATGCATCTAATTACAAATGTTACACTGATCCCTCCTCTCTCACTCTCCTTTATTAGTGCTATCTTTATATCTTGATGAGAACCAACAAAAAATTAAGAAGGCGGGAGGTTTTATGTTCCTCAGCAATAGCAATATTGGCTTCTTTTATGTGGAGAAGGGTCTTAAATGGGATTTTCAAAATGAACTCCTGTTATTAAATTCATATTGTGCTTTAAGCATTCCTGTAAAACCTTTCCATACAGTAAAATTTTCATGCTATAAAATCTAATTTCAGTAAGAATTTTAGCATATTATAGTGGATTTATTTTATATGATTCACTACTGCATCAGAAAATTCCTGTGCTTTTTTCTTGGTGCAAATGAGCCAGTGCTTCTAATAAGCTTCTTTCAATGTTTCACCTCTAGTCTGTTGTCCCATACAGCTGTTATGTGACAAAAGGGGAAATAAAAAGAAAGAACAAGACACATCCCTGAGGTCTATTCTGCACATTCATCTACGGTAGATGAAACATGGTCAATCCTGTAGTAAGTAGAGCAGCATTTGCAATTGAATATGTGTAATAAATTCTGGGAAGACTCCACCCCTTGTGTTGCACAACAAAGTCTTGCTACTCTTATGTCTCTGTGCCCCACACAGCCTGAATAAATGAACACTTTTGGACTTTTCAGAGTTTCAGTGCTTGGGCAGAAGGATGTACATCTGCAGGCCCTTGCATGACTAATTTCATCTTAGCAATAGGTTTTACTGCCATTTAAATAAGAATTTATAATAATAGCTGTAAAGTTTCCAGATGGTTTGACTGGTAGGTTTTAAGGCCACTTAGCTTAAAAATATTTAGGTTTTTTTTTAACTGCTTGTCTTTTTTGAGCATAAACATATTTAGATTTTTTTAAAATCAGTATTTGCTAGAAATATTCTTTATCCCTCATGTTAATCCATGTATTGTAATGCAGCTGCCTTTCAGTAGATTTTTTTTTTCTTTGCCATCTGTTTTGATCAGATTGACTGTGTACCTTAGGAACAACAATGCAATAACTCAAAGGCATGGGTATAGAACCCCTCTTGAATTCAAGGGGAGTGATAGGAATTTACTCCTTCCCAGTGGAACCACTATGTACAAAACTATTTACTTGTCTTGGGGAGTTTATGCCCTGTTTAAATCCTGGAAGATTTAAAATTTCCGGCAGTAACTTTTGCCTTCTCTGTAGCTTTTCTGAACATATGCCTCAGAGAGCCATGGGTTTGTGCTCTGGGGCATCCCTGCCAGGGCTGCAAAGACCTGGGACCTGTTGCTGACCATTTGACTATGAAGACATCCATGAGTTTCTACTATGTTGAAGAATGTTCAATTCAGTAAGCTTCAGAGTTAAAGCGTCGCTATATCCCTTTCTTAACTGTTCCTCTACTTTGGGTGTAAAATTGCAAAGGAAATTTCAGCTTCACAAGATACTACAGCTACAGATGAAATTTCAAGTTAAGGAGTAAAGTAATTCCCACTGGACTCTTGTATAGTAACAGGTTAATACTTTCTTCTTTTTTTTGTATGTTTTGGGGTTTTCCTTCAAGCTTTTTAAAATATAGTAAACTCATTTTCTCTCTTCGGCATTGCAAAAATATTTGTGTCAGTTTGATTTTGGAAAGTTCTTTAAACCATCATATTTATATTTCTAGATGGATTTCACGTGTTCAGCTACAGTACACCTGCAGGCTTGTTCCTAAATCATAAGATCATAAGAAGCCAAAGATGCAAATGCGGTGTTTGAGAGTCCAGGTCTTACTAATATTTTTGTGTCAACATTAGCATTTATTACAGGTTAGCCATCGTGCCATGGTGGATGACATTTCCTCTGAGTTTTTTAGTATTTAATAACGTGTGTAGGACATACAGCAATGCATTGGTGGTCGCCAGCATATTTGTCAAGAGTCCAGTACTAGTCATAAGGATATATTCCTACAGGTCCTTGTTGTTTTCTACATCTTTCAATGGATTTAGGTCCGTTACTAACATTACTCAGTCTCTAACTCGCCCCTCTCATCCAGTGCACAGCTAAACATCCTTACCTGCTAATAAATGTCCTTGCTTCCTGAAAAGCATACTTTGGAAGGAATGCTTTGAGAAGAATAGATTACTGGCTTGGTTACATCCAGCTTTGTCACAGACATAAGCTGTATAAAATATTTTGATGACAGGATATTTCATTTCTAGTTTATATTTTCCATTCTTTTGTTTTGGCTGTCAATTAGTGTTCTCTTCTCTCTCTCTCTTTTTTTTTTTTTAATTTACATTTTGCATATTTTCTTTTTAGCTTAATCACGTCTAGCTATGGTTACAGATAATTTGTAAAATAACAGGGAATCACATAAAAAGCAGAAAGCAAGGGGAAAATGCTTTTCCAGGAAAATGTCAAAATTGGATAATTTCTTTTCTCTCTCTGTCTGCCTTTTTTTTTCTTCCCCCTTCACTGGATGTATAATTACCTCATTGTTTCAGTAATGTGAAACAAAAATTAGATGCAAGAGGGAAATCTAAATAGAAGGACTATAAAATGCTTTTTAAAAATGAAGAATTTAACTAAACCACTCTAAAGTCCCCTGCTGGGCTCAGGCAAGCTGAAATTAATTCAAGAAGGCAGATAAAAATTTTAACCAGCCCGAGTGGAGATGACGGATGTGACAGCTCTCAGTTAAAATGTCTTTTAGTGGCAAATGCATGCATATTAGTCAAGTGATGTGACATAACCGTCCTGGGTGAAAGAAGATGAACCAATGACCATTTGCATTGAGAACAAAAGAAAATTTTGAAGATTGCAATACAGAAAAAAAGGAAAAAATAAGTTAACATTCTGTTTCTATGTGTAAACCTGTACTTTTTAATATATACACACATGTATGAAGAAGTTAGCTTAAAAGATCGTGTGGGTGATAGGAAGTTACTTCAGTTTAATATTTTTGAGTTTTCTTGTTAAGGAAGAATTTAAAAACAACTGTAGGCTTGTTTGAATGGGATCTGTGAAAATTTGTGGCTTTTCCTTACTCTGCAATATTGACAAAAAAATAAACAGCCGAGGTGTGTACTGTTAACGCATATACTTCATTTTTGAAGTATTTATGTTTTGGAAGATGTTTTTGGCTTCTTCAATGTCTTCTCAGACTTGAGAAGATGTACAGGTTGAATGGGAGCAAATTTTATTCAAGGATCATGTGAGGATGCAGCCCATTGTGAAACACTACAACAGAAATAAATAACATCAGGAATGGACCTTGAAGAAGATAAATTACTTGCAAAGAAAACCCACTGAGAAATACTGGTTAGTTTGCTGTATGTTTTTTTAAGTTACGCTTTACAAGCATATGCCACCAAGTCACGGTAGCTCCCAGTTAGAGCTGACCAGATAATTTTATTTCAGTATTATTCTTATTTTTCTTCACTTTAATCGAATTGTATTACCATAATTTTGTTATTCAGATGAACCTCTCACTGTGTACCTCAATAACGTTCAAGGCCGCATCTGGAACTTAGTACCCTTAAATGCTGTGGGGAGAGTGGGAGCAGGGGCATGGGAATATCTTTCTAGTAACACTTGGTTGCAAAATAAGACATACTTCCAAACTCTGTTACACAGGGAATTCTCTCTAAAGGTTAATGGTTGAAATCTTAAAACTAATTGGGCATTTGGGATATGGCTACTTTTTGTATCTTTTCTTTGTGAGAATGTGAATAAATTGGTCCTTTACATCTTTATTTTAATACCCAGTCAAAAAAACCCTATTTGTTTTGTTTCCAGTGGTGACATTTTCAAATATGCCCTTGTGCAGCATGCACTCTGATCCTATTTCACTTGAAAGAAGCAGCATTCATTAAGGGAGTTTTAACTATTGAACAAAGTACTCTAAAACAGGGTCAGAGGAGTAGGGACTGTAAAATGCTGACCTGTTAAGAAATAAACTGCAATTCAGCAAGCCTATGGCAAGCTACTCATTAACATTTTAACAAGGGTAGCTAATGGCACAACAACCTGATTACAGCAGTGTGTCTGTATACATTTGTTCTGCAGATTTGGTTTTTTATCCCTGTTCACGGTTTCTTTGAAAATAATGTTTATAATGTTTAAAAAGGTGATCTGAGCTATTATAAGTGATTTGCTGGAGAGACTAAGTCAAAAGAGGAACATTTGCTGCATTTATTTTCATTAAAATCATGTAAACAAATATAGCTTATGTTTTTTTTCTGTCTCTGAAGCTCAGTGCAGGCATGTTTGTTGAGAACATCAGGGTGTAAATCAACTTTTCAAACCTGCAAATGTTCAGGTTTTCTCAGTGTCTTCATCAAAGTCTGTCTTGTCACATTTTGGCTAGATCTGAATTTGAAATGGCCATAATCCAGTTCCCTAGCTATTCACCTGACCTTGAGGAAGGCTTCTGTACCCGTTTTGTGCTTCAGTAACCAATCTGTAAGATGAAGAAATTCACTTTTCCCAGCATCACAGGGACACTAAATATTAACTGCTTTTTTTTGAGTTATAGTGTGCATACAGTTAATGTACATCCTTATGGACAGTGCTCAACCTTTCTGAGGGAAGAGGCCAAGATAATTTCTATAGGTTCATGCCTGTGAGCCCAGAGTTTGCTGTTGTGTACCTGGAGATCACAGAATTGCTTAGGTTGGAAAAGACCACTAAGATCACCAATGATTGATGGGTCTGGAATCCAGGAAAAGTATCTGAAGAGTCTCACAGCTTAATGTTGCCGTATCATTCAGTAAACTAAATAATGAAGGAGTGTAAAATAAAATATGTGGAGTAGATTACACAAGAATAAAACCTGTATGAATAAAAGGATCTCTGCTTAAGGGTTTGATTGTTTTAAGTGAAGTAATTCTTAATTGGTGTCCTTAGCATGTTGCCTACCAGGATATTGTCTGCCCGTCTCAGTAGGGAATAGATTAATATTTCAGGAGGAGGGATGTTGACCACAGAGGAGATTTCTGCTTGGCTGGCTTTCCAAATCATGTCTAGTTGAGGAATATCCAGATTATTCCTCTGCCCCCATAGGATGGGTATTTCAAGCACTACAAATTATTTTATATGGTGATTTTGTATATTTAAAATTCAAATGACGCTTTCAAGTTACTTAGTCTTTCCTAGGATCAAAATTACAACTTTAAGACCTTTGCAGCATGTATACCTCACAAGACAACAATGCTGTTTCAACTGTTACATCTGTTTGCACTTGGTGGATTCTATCTCCAAAATAAAGCAGCAAATGCTGCCAGGGTGTTTTCTGTAAATAAATAAATAAATGTAGATTTTAAAAAAATAGAGAGAAAGTACAACTTCTAGAAAGGAATACAGGATGCTTGCCATGACTGTGGTGGCTTCAGAAAGGCTAAGGAGCTTACTGGAGCACACTGAACTTGCTGGTAAGCAACAGTTGACTGTTTTGGATGCTGAACCTTTTCCATTTGTTCTTGTGGGGCTCCCAGTTTGGGCTATATAGCCTGAAATGGGCTTGTCATACTTATGTACCAACAAATAGTGGAAGTCAGTATATCAGCAGTCTCAGTGAAAACAAAAAATTCACTGCAAGCCAAAGTTTGAAGCGTTTTGTCCAAATGTCTTGGTTTCTACTGTTATTTCTGGCTTCTCTCAGTGACAGCTACTTTTTAAATGGATCTTAGCATTATTAATATCATGTTGTAAGGTTTGAATACATCATGTTTATACAAATGAAAGGTCTGATCTCACAGTAATTAGGGTCTTGGAAGGGAGGCATGCTAATATGGAGATCCCTTTAGGGATCTGATTTACAGTGCTGTGGAGGTCCATTTACTTTCATGTATGGTTTCAAATGCAAAGTATGTATTAAAATAATGTAGGAAAAATAGTACAGTTAAACTCAGTGCGAGATCTTGTGGAAGGGGAAGATGATATTTACTTATCAAACAAAGAAGCAAGTTGTTTGTATGCACTCACACTTCAAAGATATGTGCTCAGATTAATATATTTTTTTCTGTATGGTCAGATCCAGATCACTTGTGCAAGATGCAGGAGACAAGGGATGAATGTTGCTCTTGACTGGCAACAACAGGATAGATCTTTGGTTTTAACATAAACATCATACCCTGCAACCATATTCCTGGGAATAACATCCTTCATTATTTTAAACATATGTTCTGCTCTTATTCTGGTGTTAACACACAGATTTTCACTTCTATTTATTTTTTCCAGTCTTGAGTTTTTTTTTTTTTTTCCCTGATAAAAATCTGTACAGTGACCTATTAGGAAGGGTATATACTGTTCTCTCCACAGTAACTCTGTTTAACTCAACTCACTGGAAACCATGGGAAACATTATCTTCTGTAATTTTGTGCTACATACACATCTAGAAATGTATGGAAGTTATGATGAGTTACTTATAAGACATTCAGGTGAAATGTTGAAAGGGCTGTATTTCAGTGTACTTTTTCAGTGTATAATTTCAGGTGTGAAGAATTTCTCAGAATTTTTGTTACCTTGACCATGAATTTGTTTTCCCCCCTCTCTTTGCACCTCTATGCTCGCAGGGCTGGTTCACACGCTTTACTTCTCACTGCTAAGTAACATTTTTTGCCTTTTCTGTTGCACACATCTCCCTCCTGTTTTCTAACCATCCTGTCAGGTCTATCTTCATCTTAACCATACAAAGCTGTTAGGATTTTTCAGACTGGTAAAGATGTACTTTGTTTTTGAATATCATTATTTATACCATTTGGTCTTATTTTTATAAATTTTGTCAGCAGTTAGTGCTTTATCAAGATGCAAATGATGATGCCTTGATTCTGAGTTCCATATGTAAAAGGCTTGGAGGAGCTGGACATGGAGCGTGAACCCCATGGGTCATAGCAGGGTTCCTAGTAAGGTGTTAACCCTGAGATTTGTGGAAGTTGCAGACACTTTGACTGAACCCATTTAGCACTTGGAGTAATTCTGCCATGTGTCTTTTTTATTCCACAATCTGTTCTCCCCTCCTTTGCTGTAATTTTATCACTGTGCTGTACTCCGCGGTTCTGTGTTGCAGAATGCTTTAAGGGAGGATGTTTTCCACTTCACATGGAAAACTCTCCCAGACCTTTGAAGCATTCTCCAGAAGGATGACACACTAAGTGCATTATTCCCAAGTGTTTGTAGATGAGCTGCCTCAGGGCTGTGGTTTGGCATTTATTATTACTGGATCTATATTCAGAGTCTAAGATGAGAGCTTTATGCTGTTTGGGGGGGGGAGGCAGATGGTATAAATTTAATGAGTTACTACTGGTTCAGCACTAACATTGTGTAAATGTTATCTATCTCTTGCTTCATGATGCTGTGCCCTCATACCAAATGTACTCCTATTATGGAGCTACTACTGGAATTTGCCTCAAAAATCTTAACATATCGATTAAAATAATAATGAGTAAGATTAGTTCCCACAGGGAGGATTTGTGGATCTTAGGAGAAAGGCAGAAGTTGAAATCTCATAGTTACTGGGGTGAGTCATGCTGGTGCAATTGTGGTAGTTTTGAAAATCTTAATGATATATATAATTTTATATCTTCTAAAACTTTTTTGGGGGTTCTTTTCCCAAAGTATGTAAACCAACATGAACAGCTGCAGATGTCTCAACTTGCCTCTTCCTTGTTCCCTGCCAGGTCTCCCCAGTTATCCCTTCTCATGTCAGGAGGAGTTGTAAAGCCAGAGACTTCCTCCAGATGAGGGATCTAATCCAGGTTAACAGAACCCTTAGTGGTGGGTAGGTGCATGTGTGTTTTTAGCCAAATTTAGAGGTTTTTCCAGGTCCCTTTTAAACTTGATTGCTTCCCAGGGCAGTTCTGAACAGATCACACAGATGCTTGCAGGGGTCCAGTACAGGGGAGGATGTGGAGCTGAGAAACTGGAGAATGCAGGGCAGAGAGAGTCAACTAGGACTGGGGTGAATGAGACCTGCATTTGCCAGTAAATTCAACACAGGGCTCAATCAAATTCTGTTCTTAGGTAGGAATGTACAAAAACACACTCAGGAGTTTCAGCATTAAAAAAGTGCTCAGTGTGGCCAGAAGGATGGAGACACAGATGATGCTGTAATGCTAAATGTGACTTAGGTTATTAAAAAGATAACGTAATAATAAGTATTTTATGGAAGAATTGTATTACAGGGAGGGGAGAAGAATGATATTCTGAAATGCACTCGCAAATTTTTTCTATATCTAATCAAAGGTTTAGTGCTGGTTCATCACCATTTTCTACCTGCTGCTTATTCACAGCTTACCATTTGTTGAGTCCTATAAATGTCATGAATTCATCAGCTTCCCTGTTAAGCCTTTCAAATGCCAGAGAATGGCAGTGGGTATTACTGTGAGGTCCTTTCTTCTCTCCTTCCCAGTCATCTTTGCATTTGCATTCATTTTATTGAATTTTCTTCTGCTTCCCAATGCTTTTGCTGTTAATCATCCCTCAGTGATCACTCTAATGACTGTACTGAGGAAGTGCTGGGCAACTCTTGTCTCTTACCCAACCTATTGGCAAACAGGGAGTTCCCACAGGCAGAAGTTCTGGGAACTGCCAACACTGAAGTCTCAGCCTCCCTGTTGGTGATGAAATAAAGTCTGGGTTAGCAGGAGTTTATGCATGTAATTACTTATTTTGGTATCTACCAAAATAAGATGTCCCAATGTCAAGTGAAGCCCTACAGAATAATTATACCAGAGTTTTTCTTCAGACTGCTGTTGGTAGTGGTTGCAGGAATGTGCTCGGCCAAAACGTTACTGGTGTTGATATGCAATAAATCTCCCTTTTAATACCAACCTTAAGTTTATTTGTTTATATTTGTTTTTGCAATACCTACCCACTTGTAGTATATCTACTATACCTACAAGAACCATAACCTCCTGTGTACTGCTCGAACACCAAGCACTAATGAAAAATGTGCTCTCTAGAATTTATTGTTATTATATTCCTCACTTCTTTTGAATCTTATAATAATTAATACCTTCAAAACATCTGCACTTACTTGCTGTATTACAGGTACTATTTAGATAGTGGGATAAATATAAATAATGCTTAAAACATTAAAAAGTTCATACTGTGTTTTGTATAAAATACTGTATTTTACAATATGTACTACAATATAATTTTTTGTATTATTTTGCAATGTTTATATTTATATAATTTTAAAAACGTATTACAGAAGAGAGGGACTGTTTAGGTAAAACTGGAGTGAGCCTAATGTAAAGAAAGCAGTTTGACTTTGAAGGGAGATTTTGAATAAGAAAAAGTATGTGGGGGGTAGATATATTGAGCCCTTTTTCTCTTCAGCTTTTAGAAGCAGCATTCTAAAGGATATATTGCAGGTAGTCATCTGAGAATGAAAGTTCTATTTCTGTGAAAAATCATTTAGAACCCATCTGTTTATATTTCACAGAAGTGGTGAGTGCAAGATGTATAAGTGATTGAAGACTGTGTGACTTGTAAAGGGCAAAAGTGTGAATGAGACTGTCTGTTTTACTTCTCTTGGAAAGAGAGTTGCATTTTACAACCTTAAGCCTAAAACTGCTTTATTTCCTGCCAGAAAAACAATTAGAATTAACATACATGCAATGCTCACTCTAGAGGCAGAATTTTTAAAGTAACTTAGGGGAGCGGAGATCAGGGAAACTTTCTTATAACTGGAGGTTGAGTAGTAATGCCTTTGAGCTCTTAAAAGTATGTGGTTTTAAATGCTGGGGGCTGAGAAGTGTGGTTTTCCTAGTGGGAGTACTATGAAAGGAGAACAGGAAAATAAAAGGTGCTCTGTAATCCACTGTCCAGGGACTGCCTTAGGCATGGCAAAGGAGCAGGGGAAGGAACTAGAATATATCTAAAACTACCATTTCATACTTGGCCCATTTTTTACCATGCTAGGTTGGGTATGGAATATCCTTGTAGGCACAAAATCCCTTCTCTTTTATTACAGCAAGTGGCTACAGAGACTCATCTAGAGTCTCAGTTAACAAAGCAAAGAAAAACACAAAGACAGATAATACTGACATTTATCCAAATCCACTGCATCATCTTATATTCTGATGGATTTGTAGACTTGTTTTCATCTATTTTATTGGGGACAGTAAGTTTTTAATGTTTTAAAAACGCTTCAGAAGCCAAACCCAACAAAATAAACTCAGAATTACATACAGTTAGATAAAAGTTTCTCTGAGTTCCCATAAAACTGTCTGCTGTATTATTTTCTTATTTATTAATTGTTGATTAAACGCTTTAACTGTAATATGCTTTAAAAATGACTCTTGTAATAAGGACAGATGAAGTAGGCTGACATTGCTAAAACCTGTCTGCACCCACAGTGTTCCAGTTCACTGCCTGGAATGAAAGGCTGATTCTGGCTATAATATCAGTGTTACCTATCTTGGATAAAGGCTAATTAAGAAGTACGAATATTTCCTGTGTGAAAGTTAACTTTTTTAAAAGAGTTGTTTGTGGTTTAAATGTCATGTGAACTTTAATGTCAGGGCCTTAGACAGGTTTATGGACAAGTCAAGAGAATTGTGAAGAGAACAGATGTTGGAAACAGATGCCATATCCTTTTATGTTTAGCAACACCTCTTTCAGAGCCTCGGTTCTCTACAGCTCTGTATCATAAATAATGTGTTGACTCATTCCTAATCCTTCTGCTGTTGTACTGGAAGCCAGGCTGTGTTTGCATCCAGTAAAGTGCATTACTGTACCCAAGGGCTGAGCTGCTGGTTAAAGTGGAGACACTTGAATATCCACTGAATTTCTATAATTTCCATCCTTTCTTGGAAAGGGCAGGGAAGGTGGATTTTTAATTTTTGTTTCTGGGCTCAGTCTAATCTCAATCTGTTCTGTCACAGTGGTTTAATAAAAATAGCTTTCTTGGTAGGTTTTTAGTGCAACTAAGTGGATGACATTTCCAGAAAATCGGCAAGAGTTCCAATAGTGATGCTGATTTTTAGCTTTTTAATTAATTATAATGGAAAAAAAAAGTCAGATTGTTTATAAGCAAAATTCAGTTGAATCTTAATTCATCTATAGAATGAGCTTAAACTCTTTTAAGGATTAACTAACACTTCTAGCATATTTAACTCAAAGCAACAATGAAGTTGACTTTCTTAATGGTGATTCTTTTATTTTTTCCCTTTTTCCTGTCAGTTTATATGGATAAAATATATAGCAGAAGTTTGTTGATTTAGCTTAAAGAAGTTTCAAAAATAATTTAACCTAAATATATATTCCTATCTAAGGTTAAGAATATTTTATTTGGTTTATCTTCATGCCTGATAGACTGAAAACAAATACAGCAAGCCTCTTTAACTGAATTGAGAAATACATTCTTTCAATTATTGAGGTAGTACAGAAAATGAACCGTATTAGTTCCAGGAAAAAAAAAAAA
>VWZN01000982.1:173881-185487 GCA_013396955.1 Regulus satrapa
TAGCTAGCCAGGATTATTCAGGGAGGGACAAAGGGGGATTGCTTCAAAAACCTTCATGCAAAATAATTACAACATGTACTTATTATGATGCTCTTTTATTTAAAATTTATATTGTGGTAGAAGCAGACATCAGTAGACTGAAAGAACGTCTTTGTTTTGCATGTGTAGTTTTAAGAGTATTTGGAGATAAACTTTTCTTGGCTTTTTGTTGTTTTTATTTAATTGGTAGTGGTTTAGACACTAAATGGAATGGATGTTTCAGGCTTTTTAAATTGGATTTTGAAATCCTTTTTAAATTTACTTCAGCAGCCTTGTGCTTAGCTCTCTCAGAGCCCCTGTACTCAACATAACAGAGCAGTGTATTCATATGTAGATAACGTGCCAAGTATTCCTGACTGACTTGGTTGGGTTTTGGAAAATGGCCTTTAGGTTTTCTATTGTTCCGTTGATTAGCCAAGTTTAATAGAGGTTTATGTCAGGGAAATCTGAATGCCCATAGCCTTGTCCATTACAGAAAGATATTTTAATGCTTTGTGGATTAGAAATTTGTCACTAAACGGAAAAGTGAGACTTTTTTAATATATAGAACAGTATAATGAAAGCAGTATGTGCATTATGCAGGAAAATAGGATTAACCTTGGTGTATTTACACTGAGCCTGATGGAAGGAATGTTTTGCTTAGCTACCCAAAAATACGTGTGTATTGCTCTCAAGCTACTTTGCACTGGTGTTAGTGTCTCAAGATCACCAGCTTGTATATATCAGGTAACAAGGTAGTTTGAATGTCAGTTCCTTTATTTATTTCAGACCTTTTATAATTCTCAGGCTTTAACTTTGTCACTCCTCTCCTCTGATTGCATAATGGTAAAACAGAGATAATAATTTTTCACTCTGTAATCAGTAGATGACAAGGGACTATATTAGACTGCATCATGCAAAAAATATGTCTTTTTTTTCAGCAATTTTGTGGGCAAACGAAAGAATTATGATAATGAACAATATCCTTTTAAAATTCTTGTTTATCCAAGTAACAGGGAAACTCGGCTGATATGAAGTCATAGCCATTAAAGTAGAAAACAATAGTGAAATGCAGAAAGGTAAGTTATACAGTTACTTTGCTATTAGTGTAGCAAAATATTTCACACTTGCTCATTTTATTACGTGGTGGTTTCCCACAGACATTTCAGTGTGAGGCTGACTGAGCACATCATAAACTCTGTTCAACCCAGCTGGGGCTAGATATCAATTTTGGAAACTTGGATTCTGTACCTGCCCTTGCCATCTATAATTTCCCTTCGCTCTTTTCTTGCCTCTCATCCTTTGTTTGTAAATAACTGTCCTGGTGAGTTGAAGGTCTGCTAAGTTTATCTTCCCTCCTTCTTGTTCTTGTTGCACAGAATGCACCTGAGGAGAATGTTGCATTATTTGAAAAACTAATCTGACAGCACTCAAACATTGGGAAATGGCAGGAGTGGAGTCTTTCGTGATTTCTGAATTGGTTAATCAAAGTCTGTATTCTTCTGCCTTTGTTGCTGGTCAGAACCAGAAACTTCTTTAGGAGAAAGCCTGGACTGAAATCATAATTCAGCAAATGAACTCCATTTCCCAGGTTCACTGATTTTATTAGGAAATCTCTACAGCCAATACTGTTTCCTTTCTTTGTAAAAATACTAGATCATAATATTTAGGTAGTTATTTCTACCTAGCCTTTTCACTGACACTATCTCTAAGCTTCAGTAATGTTTAAAAAGGTAGAGATGGTATAGAACTTTCCAAATAAATCCTGGGGTAGATTTTTTTGTTGTTTTGGGTTTTTGTTTGTTTGTTTGTTTTGGTTTGGGTTTTTTTGTGTTGTTTATTTCTGATGAGCCAGTAACACGGCATAATTATATATATTGCAAAATAGGGCACTGGACAGCAAACTGGATTCTCTGATGATTCATCATAATTTTGCTTTTCCTGCAGTGAGTTTTTATTAGCCCCATTAGAATTAGTAGAAAATACTCATATTAATTGTAAGAGACTCATCATACACTTTTCTTCTCCTGTTTTATCCCTGTTGTGTCTTCCACTCGACCAGTGCTCTAATATGAGCAGTTTCCTTTGTACCCATCACTATTACATGTAGAAAAAGATCTATAAAGCTTGTTAGTTGCTGAATTACATTTTCATTCTCAAAGCCATCTGATTACACAGTAAAACTTGCAGTTAAAACTTTCAAGGTACCTTTAACAGGTTGGAGTTTTTTCTCTGTTTGGCTTCCCCAGAGAAGGCTTCTTCACTAGTTTTTGGTCTTTCCCTTGTACATTAAGGACTTTTGAATCATTCGTGTGTGTGTGTGAGGGGGGAATAAGCAAGCTCCCCCATCCCCACTGCAGCTCAGTTCCAGGTTTGAAATCTCTCCTCCTCTCTCCTCAGGGACACTGCAAACAGAGGGCTTCCGTCTCCCATGTGAGAACTCCAAATGCTGACCTCTCTCCTCTCAAACTGCTTTAAGTTACTCATCTCACTTTTGTAAACTCGTTTGCTTCTGTTTTGGAAGGAATTTGCAATTCCTTTTGCAAATAAACTCCTGTTTATTTGTTGAAAGGAAAGACCCAAGTGCCAGTCTTTTTGAGGCAGTTTTGTGTTATCTTCTCAGTTGAGAGAAATGGATTCCAGTAGCAAGAAAACAAGAAAAGGAGGGGGGGAAATGTCGTGTGGAAACTGGAGAAAGTTGGGTTGTTTTAAACAGCTTTGTACTCTTGGAGACTTTGTCCCATCCACTCTGTCTCCTGTTTTCCTTCACTAACTTTAAGGACAGACCTTCCCCTAAAGCAGGGCAATAGCTTCTACTGTGGGGAATATCAAACATCAGTCAAAGAATTGCTCAACACTGTGATACATTTTTTTCACTTTTAAGTCTTATCCTTATTTGAAATCGCATTTAGCCTATGCAATTTGAGACCTGCTTTTGTGGCTGGGAGGCAGCTAAAAGTGTGGAGTATTTTATATATGGCAGTTCTTTGAGGTTAGCTTTACCCATACCATGTATACCATATACCATGCAGTTATAAAGCAAACCAAAATGCATACCTTGCTAATTTTCTCTATTTCAGCATCTGTAAACTGGATCAGTAGCTACTTCACTTATAATTTGTATGAACTGTCTGTCCAAACGGGATGTTTCCAGAGGTTTTGAAACTGTGATTTTCCCTTGCCGTTGCTGAAGTGGTGGTTTTCAATGGCTGTATATTTTGCACAAAAATAGAGTGGAAAGATGAGAAGGGGAATTTTTAGAAGGAGAAGGCTCAGACAGCTGCAGAACAGCAGCCTGTGTAGATCAGCCCATGCTGAAAGTTGCAGCTGAGGTGACTGTGCTGAGGAGATAGAGCTGTTCTAACTGCAGTCCATTTGTAATGAGATAAGGGATACTGACAGGAACACTGAGTTAGTGGCTCCCCTCCAACGAGAGCTATTGACTGAACATTAGGTTTTGCATGAAATGGTGATGCAGTCGATAAAAAGCATCAGGCCTTGTTTGGAGTTACACCACCGATTACTCCCTAATTTGCTGCCTGGAAGTGAGCCACGGGCATTTCAGCCTTGTGTTTAGTGTTGATGAGATCTAGAGTGAACATTTAATCTTATGTTTACTAGAAAGCCACTTGTAAGGAGGATGCAGCACCACAAAAGGGTAACTCTCTGATTACTTTCCAGCAGTAGAGCTTTGTTTTAGCAGTAACCCAGTTCAAAGCTTCAACTTGATAAGGATTGTTCACTCTCCAAGCTGTAGCTCAGGGCAATCTGTTAAACCTTTGATGAGTGACTTTTTTTTTTTTTTTTTTTTTCTTCAAGATATGTGTGATGTTTACCTGGTGACTATATCAAAGAATTCTTTTTCCAAATTACAGCAGTCCCAATTCTTCAATGAGGTCTAGATGGAAAGGGATGTATATTCACTTGCATATTCTCACTGCTGGGAGTCCACAGTTGGCACGGGCAGTTTGCAGAGCTCTTTTGCCAACCTCCTCTTTGCTTTGACAGATTTCTTATCAATGGTGCTTTATCAAGCTGTTTTATTTTATTTAGATTTATTTATTCAGGTGAATTAACTCGAATTATTTTTGTTATTGTGTCTAGAAAGTTGCTGGGCACGTACAGGAGATACGTGATTTGCCTTGTATCAGGACTACAGGCTAATAATGTTCAGACGAAATACAGCTTTAGGTGTAAGCCAGCAAATAGGAAAGGAAAAAATACAGGAGAGGAGAGAGAATAGTGAACTTTAAACATCTTTTAGGAATGTATTTGTGAGGTATCAGTGTAGTTCTGTTTTAAAGAAATTAGTTCAGTCAGGTGCCTGAAAGAGAAATTTTGGCCAAAGGAAGAAAAAAAAACAACCCAAAATCAAAACAACAAAAGAACCAAACCAACCAAAAAAAAAAAAAAAAAAAAGAAAAAAAAAATTAGGTTAGTTTAGGAGACTGGGGATATGAGATTTTTCACTCCTTAGCTTTTCATGCATTCATAATATGTGCTTTTCCTCTCCAGTGGTGATCTGATCCTCTGTGCAATGAAATATGCAAACTTTAAATAATTATAGTAGGAAAAAGTCATACCAATAAGAAAGCAGAGTTCCCTGAATTATCACAAACTCAGGCTGTGGTTCAAATGCTTCAGAAGAGGTCAAGTGACATCTTTTTTGGAACCTTTCTGCCTTCATTACAGTTGGCCAGTCTTCCTAAAGATGTCCTCCCTTATCATTAGGCGTATGAGGAGATGCTTGTTCTCATTTTGTAATTCCTGTTGCATGAAAATTAATTTTCTATTCCTGTTCCATTGGAAAGTTGAGCAATCTGTGTACAAGCTATGAATTCTGAGTAATTGCACATGTTGTTTAGCACTATGGGATTTGTGTTTGTGCTTTAGCTAAAGTCAATCTGGATTAGAAAGTATTTGTAACATTACAAAGCTGCTCCAAGTGTTCTGTTCGGGCTTAGACTGCCCTGTCCATCCAGTGAGGTCATTCACGAGGAGGTCAGTGTTGCCAGCCCTGCTGTAAATCTGCTGATAGCCTCTGTCCGCCTTTTTGAACTGCTCCAGTCCTTTCAGCGTGGGAAAGCAGTCACGCTCTGTCCAGTCCGTTGGCATAACTTTGTAATTAATTTTTCTGTATTTATCTGAAACTTTAAAAAAGAAGTCTGTGTATCACGCAAGCCTTTGGTCTGTCATTTTTGTGTATGCTGGAACTATTCTAACACAGTGACATCTATGTTTCATGAAGGATGGTGCTCACTTTCATGGTTTGTGTTGCAACTAATAGGGGGTTTCCAAAGTTACTCTAAAGAGATGTGCAAACCAGGGGTGGCTCCCTGAAGCTGCAGAGTAGGGCAGAATGCAAAGATCAAAATGACATGGGTTTTAAAGTAGGAGGTTTCTTTAGGTTGTTGAACACTCAACGTTGGAAGGCTGGAAAGGACATATTTTAAAGTTCAGGAACTTGAGAACAGAAGTCCTAAACTGTGCTGGAGATGCTGATGGAGGAAAAGGAATGTTTTGTGGGAAAAAGAAAGGAAAGGAAATACACACCGGCTATACATTATCTGCTTGCGGGAATACGTCTTGATGTGAAGGCAAGAACATTATTGTAGGGTTTAATTCCCTGTATCCCTGTGTCCATTGTATAAGAGAGTATGAACTGCAACCTGGCCTTGACAAAGCCCACCCAGCAGGGAGATTCCTGGGAGAAAATGCATTTAATTTTCCCTTTTACTCTAGGTTCATCTTAGTTTGGATATCACCTCTAATGTTACTGGCAGCTGGCTGGGTGGGTTGTATGTGCATATTTCTGTTGATGTTGGTGCTAATTAGGAGAGGGCTTTTGCATAGCAGTACACTAGAAGAGCCATAGACTATACCAGCACAACCAAGCTGCTGCTGAGATTAAGTGATACTATTCCTCCTTTTGCTGGAGGGCAATGTTTTCCTCAGAACAGAATATCTCCGAGCTAGTGTAGGGGATATTAAACTCATACAGATGCATTCAGGCTCTTATAGCTGTTCAGTGTAATGATTTAATTAAATTAATTAAGCCAGAACAGTACTTGAGCATTGAATAATTTATCAAGATAGATTTAAGGGGAGAATCAAAACAGTGTGTCTCTCCAGATTTTATCTGGTGTACGGGAAACTTTTTTGTGCTGTGATCATCATCTGTAAACAAGTAGGCCCTGGAAAAAAAGTCCTGAAAGCAGCTTAAGTGGACTCCATGAAAATCTCTGCTCAGTGCATGTAATACAGCACAGAATTTAGAGACAGGCTTCTAGGCAGTAAATGTGTAAGGAGAGTGTTTGTGAAGAGATGTGACACAGCACAGGGGGATGGGGAGCCTGCCCAGGCTGAGATTTGTCATGAATAAATGATACACAGAGCTGGATTTGGACACCCTTCCCCCATGGTCTAGGGAGGAAAGTAAGGGAACACTTGCTGTAGTACACTCTGAGAAGATTGGCAGCATCAAGAGTGGCACCAAGGGTGGGCAGGGATGACTGGTCTTTGTTAACCTTTTCAGGCCACTGCCAACATGAGTGATGTGTGATAGACTGTCGGATTTTCTTGAGGCTCAAAAGTCCCAGACCGAAACATCAGTTTAGATGAAGCTTCTGCTTCCAGTTTGCTGGATTTTGGTGGTATAGGATATTTCATTTTATCAAATGGGTCATTTTGTGTGCTTTATGACAGTTGATGCTTGTAAAAAGACCAAATTGAATGTCTAATCATTAATTACATGCACAGTTGATGAAATGTATCTTGACAAGGCCTATAGGAAGGAGGAGAAGTTCAAGTACTGCAAGAAATATTCACATTTTTCTTGAAATGGATCGAAGCTCCATTTTTTTCATAAAAAATTTAAACCTACTGTCCTTATTCTGCTTTTGCTTTTGTTGTCATACTGTGCTCTGGTCAATGTCGTACTTTTTTTCTGGAAGAAACTTCAAGTCTTTTTCACAATGAAGCTGTATGTCTTCAGAGTGAAAGATAACTAATATCACCATCACACAGGAAGTAAATATGTATACTCAAAAAATTGAACCTATAGGAGATTCTTACTTTGTAAGGCACATGGTAGTCAGATTAAACTTGAATTTGGATCCTACAATGAGAGGACTTTACCAAAACCCCCAGGGCAGTGCAGTGCTGTCTCCAGCCCTGAGGCTGAACACCAGACTGAACACCACATTGACTCTGGTTCATGCTGTATTTAAGTTCATTGGGGAAAGAAATCCCCTGCTTTTAATTTGTCCCTGCGAGGGAATAGTATCAGCTTTGAACCACAAAACCACTTCCTGGTGCACCTGTGTTTTCCTTGGAGGACTCCTATGCAAACATGGTCTCGTTCAACACTGTGGGGTCTGAGGCCAAAGCCCGGGGCAGAAAGGCTCTGGAGGCAGGAGCTGAACAAAACCAGCCACAGTGCAGTGGCTGTGCAGTGAAGTTTCCTGTGGGAAACCCCGTCAGTCCTCTGAGACGATGGCCATGAGGAAATCCACAGCTGAGGAAAGAACTCAAGTAATGCTGGGCCAGATGCAGCTGTGCTGTTCTTGGGGGAAAGGATGCACATCTGTGTTCATGACTCTTGGGTTACAAAACCAGCAGCTTGCAGACTGGGCTGGGTTGGCACCAGAACCAGAAAGGACAGCCTTCACACTTTCCTCACTTTTCCCTCTAGCATGTAAAGCAGTACCTCAAACTCCTGAGACAGGAGGTTTGATTTTTTTGTTGTTGTTTAATATCTTTTTTGGTGGGTTTCTTTTTTTTTTTAATTTTTTTTGGTGGTGTTGTCTGTTTAAATCAAGAGCAGTAGGATTAGTTACCTTCAGCAAGTAAGTCTGCAGGAAGCCTTGCTAAAAACTTTTTATGTAGAACAAATGTTGAAATCTAGTAACCATGATTGGCTACACGATCTCTAGCAGATACCATCAATTTTCTTTTAGTCCTTTATGACTGTGACTTAGCTTGTGATCTAAGAGTAACTGCTGTTGTAGACAGCTAGTTTTTGCAGATTTGTTACAATGAATTGTATTAAATCTGTCTGAGCAACCCTGTGCCCAGAATGCCTATAGGTAATTACCATCTTGTTTGTTAAGGTATAAGGAATAATTACTCTAGGGGCATCCATATCACTGGACAACACACCTGCCTCTCAAGAGACAATGACATTAATTGCCGAGTGTGTATTTTTAACTTCCTGCACAGCTTACATCAGCCTGCTTTGCAAAATCTAAAATCAGCAAATAATTTAGCTTTCTTTCAGTGCTTGGAAAGCATAAGGATTTTAATTTCCTGAAAGGGCTAAAAAAACCCCCCAAAAACAGCCGTCAATGATCAGTCTAAATCTAGTGAAGTGTGTGGAAGCAGCATATTCACTGAAGAAAGCTTCTTCTTGTCCTGTATACACCCTATATTATTTTTTGTGATGACTTTGCATTATTCATACCAGGTGGCATATTTGTTTTACTATCTATCAGATCTCATAGTGTATTAACTTGAAATATTTTCATCAGTAAATACTGAACTGTTGGATTTTGTTCAACGACACAACTGTGTATCAGCCTTTTGATACAGAACTGGAAAAATTAGCTGGGTCATCATCATCTTCACTATTGTGAAAGCGTATAAAAATGCTATCAGAGATGTTTATAATGTTGGCTACAGTACTAAATCATAAGACTGAAACTGCGCAGTTGTAGAGTGTTTCTAAGAGTTATTTTTTCTTTATTCCTCCAGGGCAGTGCTTTATTAAAATGATTTATATAATTATTTGTTTTGTTTACACCTTGTGCACTAAGGTAGTGTCTCATGAGTACAAAGTTAGGAGTATATTAACAGTTTAAAATACGTGTGAGAATATGACCTACAAATGAAGACATTTACCTTTCTGTACTAAGATTTTCAGCTAGATTTTCACCTGGAAAAAAGTGCACCTGAAGTCCCTAAACTGCAGACTCATGGTTTTTAGGTGAGCGTGCAGAAGAGAGTGACTTTGTATTTACAATTTTATTAGTGTTTACTTCCACTAACAATTAAATTAATAGTTCCAAGAGCAACGCCTCTGGCATGGAAATAGTTTCTAGCTGTAATGTGTGTTAAAAGGAAGACCTAAAATTGAAGCTGGATTATGACTGTAGCCTTTCATAATTTAACAAGACGACCAAAAGCCAGTTGAAGATTAATCATCAAAACTGTACCAAATTTTTCTTAACCTTTTGAGTTCAGTTATAGGATTAATAATCAGCAGGTAGAGTGACTGATATTTGAAACATAATTCTGACCTCCCCTAATCAATAATGTGTGATATAATTTTCTTATATATGCAAAGTGGCATGTTAGAATTACAGAATGTGTTCTGGATCATGCCTATGTGTGAACATGCCCAAATGCGAGGCAGTATAGTGAGGAAGATGAAATTGCATCATTGACTTGGTTTACCTGGGAAGAAAAGGGCTGCTCTGTGCCATTATGGTATGTTGCTGAAGAAATAATTCTTGTAGGAGTTTGTAATTCTTCATTAGAGAAGAGGTCTGTAGAATTTAAAATAATAACAAAGAATTTGTTTCAATGAAAAACAAAGGATAACAACATTGTAGGTTTTCAATTACTGAGATGAGGCCAAAATGAAGATAGTAGTTTATTTAGAATACAAGAGCTTGGTAAAATTGTGGGCTGGATTATTTGTCCTAAGCTACAGTAGAAGATTGTAGATGTTTTAAACTCTCTTTAATATTAAAAAAAAAGTACACTATTTAGTATAAGATGATATCAGGCTATAGAAATTTAAAATAGGGTAAATTGCTTTACTGTAACAAAGGTTTAAAATCATGCTTAATGCCTTAAGAACTGAAGTAGTCTAATATTTATCTTTCTCACAAATTATTGTGTGTCCAAACAATTACATTGTTTACCCACAAAATTTTTCACTGATTTTAGTATGAACTGGTGCATCTCAGTGTGGATCCTCTGGGGTTCACTTCTCCTGTGTAGATTTAGATTAATTTATATGCAATTACTTCTGTCAAGTCCAAATAAACTTTGTTCAGAGTGATTTAAGCATGTCCATAGGAGCTTTTTTACTCTGAACTAAGCTTATTTATCATACCTTTGGATACTTCACTAAAGGGAAGATGAAGAAGATACAGTTCATCTGTCTGGAAATTCAAGATATTCGATTAGTAGCAGTGCTAAACAGTCCTTGCTCTGCACTCTCTGCATGTTGGTGACTGGTTTTATTATCTTTGATCACAAAAAGTTATTAGTGCTTATTTTTAATAATAGTAGTTGTAGTACTTTTGCTAATTTTTGTCTCTAGGCAAAATCTTGTTCCTCATGAGGTATGTAGGACTTCTTGCCAGCAGTGTTTGTATTTCACATTTAGTTGTTTTTGTTTTAATGTTGTGGCACCTGATGTGATGTAAAGCTTCCTTCCTTGGTGATGATCCAGGACACAAGTGCCCTTACCTTTATTTTCCTGAGGCTGAAGTTGTGCAGGTAGAGGCAACAGACTGAAATAGCACAGCTGGCAGCTGCTGGGACACCTCTGCTGCCTCCACTGCCACCCTCTTCAGGCTCTTAAGCATGTGGTCAGGACCTGCTGCTCTCACACCTCTGTGAGGGCTCTTGGGGTTAAAGTAAAACCCTTCTGAACAAAGCTGTGACAGATATGGTGAGTTTTAATAGCTGGTGAGCGTGCGGTGTGGCAGAATGTTCCTCATTTGCTTTGTCCTGGCTGGTCATGGCAACATTAAGCAAGTGTGAGTGAAGAACATTACCTGCTCTTGGAGACACAGTTAATAGGGAGCATTGTTTGAAATCTCATTTTGTGTCTAACCTGCTCTTTTAGTCATCCAGGTTTTGCTGGATATTTAAAAATTACTTGTTCTGGTAGCGAACCCAATCAAAATTGGACTTTGGTTTCATAAACCCTCTTAGTATTTTCAGGGAGCTTTCTGTGAGAAAAAAACATGACAGATGCAGGCAGTGCTTTTTTAAAGCCCTGGCAGACACAGGGTCCCATTGCAAAAGGGCTTTTCACATAATTGATCTTATTAACAGTATATTTGTAAAAAAAAATTAAAAACCCTTTCCTTATAATTCATGTTGCTAATTTTTTGAGGGGCTGTGGAAAGGGAAATCTGGCTGTATTGCAAGCCTTGGGCTTTGCGTTTTCTAGTTTTCATGTCTTTAAAAGTCTATCTTCGCTGTAGGCATTCTCTTTTTTTCTTCCCCCCCTCCCCACCCTTATGACAATGATTGTTTTCTAGCTCCTCTAGACCAACAGCAAAAAGAGGTAGTGGTATTACTGTTGCTGCAAGTAATTCCATGATCTTTGCTATTAGATTAGCAAGTGACCTTACACATGGAAAAAGGCTGCTCACAGGCTGTTTTCTTCTCTCACTACAAGCCTTCAGGGCTGCTTGTCACTATTATTTCTTCCTGGATGTGCAAATTGCTTTAGAAAGCCAATAACTGTCATAAGAAAATGCAAAATTCTTCCGTGCAGTGTGAATTTTTCAGGGTTTTGCTTTTCCATTTCTCGATTTACTTATTTGTCATTAATAAAATAAATA
>VWZN01000988.1:0-22483 GCA_013396955.1 Regulus satrapa
GGGGCGGGCTGGAAGGATGGGAGCTGGGGGTGGCGGGGTAGGAGTAGGCTGGCTGCGAAGGTGGCTCCTCCATCTTTTGGATCACCTCAGCTTTGAGCACAGACACGGGTGAGGCCCTGGGAGAGAGGGGAGGTGGACTCACAGCCTTGCTGTAGGACGTGGAGGCGCTGGGAGACAGCACAGGTGGTTTTCGGTGCACCAGTCCCGGGGCAGAGGAGGAGAGGCCTGATTTGGCACTGTCCAGGCTCCGTTTTGTCACCTTCTCTTCCATATCCACACGCTGCTCATTTGCCTTCAACCTCTCCTGCAACAACAACAGAGCAAACCTCAGCACAACGTCTGGAAAGAGGCACTGACCTACCAGCAAGCAAGACTAAAAAAAGGTCTTATCAAATGTGCAGTGCAATAAAACACATGTCCCCCAGTGCAAGACCATCTGAAGACCAACCTCACAGAGGGTGACACTGATCTACAACAGCTTCCTTACAAATTCCTAGCTCCAGGAATCATGAGAAGGATGTCTCAGCTTTCATTTGCATCCAAAGCAAACCACTCAATTTCCAAGCCTTCAGCCTAGCAAGCCCACACGTAAAATGAAGGCTGAAAACTAGAGGACCACAATAAAAATGAATGAGTGAGTGTAAAACACCCAAATGAAAGCTCATTTCTTCCAAAACCTTTTCCTGAATGAGAGCAACTCTCCAGGAGCCAGTGCGACTGCTGCAAGTCCTACAGCTGCTTCTCTGAGCTGATCAGGAGGTTTGGAGGTGACCAGGGATGAAACCACTCAACTCTACAGAGACATCCCATGGGAAAGAATCTAAGTCACACTGCTGCTGCTGCTGGGGAGCTCTTCTGACAGCACTGCTCAACAGCTCTGCACCAAACCCCTCCAAAACTCACCCTAACTGCAGGATACACCAAATGCTTCACATCTCAGAGACCGGGGCAGGATCCCTCATCCATACCCTTGAGACACACTTGCCACACAGGCACAGCTGCATTTTCTCCCCAGACACTCCAACTCAGGCTTATTTCACGGCCAAGCAAGAAATTCTTGAAAACATACCACGAGCTGGGCGCTCCTCTGCAGCTCCATGGCATGGGCTGCTTGCTGCTGCAGGATGTACAGCTCGTGCTGGCGCAGCAGCTGCTGATGGGAGAGGAGCTGGAGCTGGTGAGCGTGCTGGAGGGAGCTCCTGGTCGGGGGGTACATAGCAGGCCACAGGGGGGGTGCCCGGTCCATCAGCTCTGCTGTGGAACGAGCAGAGATGTGGTCAGGAAGGCAGCAGGGGAAGGATGGATAAAGGATTCAGGATCACTCAGGGCAATGGTCTCTCCAGTCCCAGAGTGTAAGGGATGCCAAACACTAGGCTGTGCAGAAATACAACCAGAAACCAGAGGGGAAAGCGTGCTGTGTTCCCCTCTGCAGCCCCAATGCCACCACCCCTGTGCTCCAGGGCCACTGGACTTGCTTTGCTCTCCAGCCCTTGGTTTGACTGTCCATGCCTGAGCCTTAAGATTCTCCTAACCAAGGGCTCAAACTCTGCAGGGGATGAAGAGCCACTGCTAAACACTACACGTTTCTCCAAAACACACCTAAGGAAAGGCCTGCTCACACCCACCCTAGAGCTGTGGCTGCTGGTCCCCACAAGGTGTGCTCCTCTCTGACCCTCTCCAAAGTTTGTTTTCTCCACAGCTGTCAAAGAATGGTCCTCAGGGACAAACTCACGTCCTTACCAAAGTGTGGCAAGTGCTCGCTGGGGATCACGACAAGCTGCCCTGACTGCGGGTCTCTGGCAAACTGGTAGGCAGAAGGGAGAGCTCCCCCCATGGCAGGGGGGAAGCCTGGAGTCATGCCCTGGTGCAGGGAAGGGTGACCAAGTCCTGGAAGAAAAAACACTGAAGTCACAACCTGGGGGATGCAGACAACTCCTACCCACACGAGAAGTCTCCGAAACGCCTCCTTCCCTTTTCCCTGAGCTTATCAAACAGCCTCACCGGGCTGCAGCAACACTTTTCCCTGGATTTCACTGGCGTGAATGCCCTCTGGACACTGCTCTCTCCCAGGGCACTCACCGTAGGGATGGCCAGCCAGCCACATGGAGGGGCTGCCTGTCCTGGGGAGCCAGGGGTGGGCTGCCAAGTGCGAAGCCGGGTCTGCAGACCAGCGCCCGGAGCCCGCCAGGGCTGGGCCTCCTGTCACCATGAGGTTGGAGTTCAAACCGTTCGTGGCGCAGCTGGAGGGGTGTATTCGGGCAAAATCTGCCAGCTCCTTGCTTTCTCTGGGGATGGAGGAGGCAAGAGAGAGTGAGAGAGGGTCCAAGTGATGGAGGAGCCCAGGAGTATGGAGCAGCCTGCAGAACCAGTCTTTACAAACCAAGGTCAGTCGCTCGAGGAGAGCTGTGATGGAGGTGTCTTATCTAGAATAAAACATTCCACCTTCTCCAGCCCTTTGGAGCAGGCATGGATTTGCAGCTGTCTATTAGGATTGCTCTGCTGAGGACTCAGGACCTGCCTACAGCCCCGTGTAACCCACTCAGCATCCCTCTCCACACCAGCAAGTTTGGTGCCAGCAGCCACACTAGGATGGATGCAATCCTGTTTCCTCTGTGGGCTGGCTGTCCCTGAGCTCAGGAACAAAAGATCTCACCTCCCTGCAGCCCTCACCTGAGCAGCTTCTCCTGATCCCGCTCCAAGCGCCCTGCCAGGAGGTGGCTGTCCCGGTGGCGGCTCCTCTCGTCCCCACAGTCATCTTCGGAGCGTCCGTGCCCTAAGACACAACCCAGCACCATCAGACAGGAGAAGTGGTCTGCAGAAAGCTGTCCCCTCTCCTCTGGGCGTGGAAAAGAGTACCTGAGAGCCAGTACACCCCAACACCAGTGTCCCCAAGGGTGTTCCAGGTTCAAAACCTGAAAGACCAGGCAAGGTTCTCTGTATGATTAAGATATTCTCACTAAAGCGATATTATTCTGGTAGCAACCAAATTCTGAGGTTCATGTCTAGGAGACATCAAGGGACTATGTGCCATGCCAGATTTGTTTCCAAGGACAGGACTAGCCACTAGCCTGGGAGCAACGGGACCAAAGGGACCACTGTGCTGAAGGACAGTGGCAGATTTTCCATCCCAGCAAGCCCCCAGATGCAACTAAATCCTGCATCAAACCATATAGTCCTGCTGAGCACATCTCACGGAGAGGAAGCATTTTATCTCTGCACTTTGTGATCTTATAAATCAGTCTGGGAGCACTGCATACGCTCTGAATCCCTGTCCTTCTGCAACAGGCAGAACCAGCAATAGAGACCCTCCCAAAACCAGCGCGCTCCACTCCGCGATTCAACCATCAGCAGGAATCTGCATCCCCCGAGACATGCAACAAGAAAGGGTCTGATGAGGCAGGAACACATATGGCAGATGAGGGCAGGAATCCAAAAAGGGGGGCTGGATGTTTGGCTGGAGAAACCACTTGTCCACAATCAGCACAGCTCTTTCAAATACAGCCTGGCACGGTAGCAGCTCCATCTGCGAGAGGTTAGGAGGCACCTTCACAGGAGCGAGCAGCAGAGCCTCGCTTGGCTCTGCCAGGACCAGGTATTGGGCCACCCTTCTCTTGGTCCGAGGTCTTCACTCCAGCTGCCTGATTTGAAGCTTGCTTTTCCCTAGTTTTGGTTTTTTTTTACCTAGCTTCTTTCTTGCATACTCATTTTTCACACAATTCCCTGTTGCCCCTCTCTACGCTGTGCTTTGGTGATACAATCCACTCCTAAATCCCAGGTCCACTTGCAGAGGGCACTCAGCCTCTCAGGACTGCACCCCAGCAGCCCTTCCCAGGGTCCTCGCTCTCCTCTCTGGATATGGTTTGGGCACATGGGAAAACATCTCAGAACATCAAGTCTATTCTGCTGACAGGCAGACTTTTCAAGGAGAGCTCTAGTGTGCATTTCCACAAACCTGGACAGCCCATGGGTTTTTTGCTGTCAAGTCTCCAATTCCCTCAGCTTTTACTGTCAGAAGGAATCCAGGAACAAGACAACATCTCTCCCAGCTCCTTCCCTCAAGGCTCCCCTTCCACGGGCTCCAGGCAGAAAACAAAGATGCTTTAAAACCTGGCACACAGCTCTCCCTCCCGAAGGACTTCCCAGGGTCACCACATCTCCCTCACAGCCTGCCAGGACACCACGTGCAGCCCAGCCAACCCCAACCAGCCTCTCCTTGATTCACTGAATGATGCCCCACACAGCCTCTGCTGCTCACTTTTACTTTTTTTTTCTGACCGCAGGGAGCTCACAAATCCCTCTGGAGCACAAATATCTTCCTGCCTCTCTGCCAGCATTCCCTTTCCAAAGCCTAGCCCAGTTTTTTCCCCTTTGGAGCCCCTTTTCCTATTTCTTTTCCCCAGTCAATGCCCAGCTGTCTCTCTAGTGTCAGCAGTATAGAGCAATTCCTTGGAGAGTTCACAGCCTCCCTTCCTTCCTTGGCATAAGGTGAGCAGACCCCCACCCCCAGCCTTTCCTTAGAAACGCATTATTTTGTTATTTTATCATCGCTCCTCCCTCTCCCATCTACACTCCTTGTGCTTCATTATTTCTAGATGAGTTTATCATCTTTTTTCCACCCCCCCATCCAAACACAAACACTGAAGGACTTCTAATTCCTGCCCAGCCTCCATCCCACCAACAGGACAGTCCCTTTTCTGGACAGAACGATGATTGTCCAGACAGTGAATGATCATTCTGTCTATATATATGAACATGACGCACGGACTGCATAGAAAAATTCAATCAGTTATGCATGGAGGAAAGGCTCAGGTCCGTTCCCTTGACAACCAATGCCCGGTACTAAATACTTGCATTTTACTTGCCAAATACTACAGATTAGCCAACTAAAGCCTGCTTTCTCCTTCTTAAAAGGTCTAAACATTCAAGCACCGTCCACTCAGCGCAAGCAAGCTAATGTTATTAGACGAATATCTCCTGGCACACAAAGGGGGGGCAGCATTTGGGGGGCGAGAGGAGGAGAAAAGCAGTCTTGTTTTCTGTCTGAAAGCCAACTGCATCACTTAGCAACGAGCCCAGAGGCCTGCCAGAATTCAACCCTTGTTTGCAGCCTTTTAGTTCGGCTCAGTAAATTACATTTAACGCAAGCTGGGAGCGTCTGGGACGATTGAACGGCTGAACAAACAGCTCCCTGTGCTGCCCACGAGGTCCTCGGCCGGCTCCTGCCCGGCTCTGGGGAGGGCACTGAGAGGCGATGGGAATGGGGAGAGGGGCTGCTGCCTGAGGGGAAACTGCTTCTTGCCACTGAAGTTTGGGAGAGGGGGGCAAAGGCAGAAAAATGGGGAGGGCTAAAAAGGGAAAGCCGATCACTGCTCGCCAGCCGCTCGCTTTGGCATTGTTCCTTGGCACACCAGAGCCCCGTGCCGAGCAGCCCCCCGGGTGTCATCTTGCTATACAAACCAAGCAGAGAACCAAAATCTCTCTGGTGCCACCCCTTCCTCCTGCCAGCACCACGGCTTAAATCAAAATCGTGAGATTACAACACCAGCACGAAGGTGGTTCGAGAGGTTTCTCTGTCACTCCCTTTGCTGATGGATCAAACTCATGGAGCAGGATTGTCCTCAGAGGTGGCCAGAGGGGATGGAAGTGGGGACAGGGGACTGACTAGTGCTTGCACAGGGGGTCATGCCTCCCACTGTGGTTTACAACACGTCCTTGGCTGGCAAGGGAGGCAAACGCAGCTGAAGATGCCAAAACAGTTCATGGCACGCAGCCTGCACTGGATGGCTGCTCTTCCCAGGGAACTGATCCTCCAGGGAAGCCCTGAGAACCTACCTTTGATGCTGCTGAGAGACAGCGAGCGATCCCGGTCTGCCAAGCTGGGCCCCAGCTTGCTGCTGCTGCTGCTGCTGCTGCTGCTGTTGTCCTTCTGCCGGGCCACAGCCACAGCAATGCCCACAGGCAAGTGCCTCACCTCCACCTCGCCCTGGGAGCCGATGCTCTCACGGCCGAAGGATTTGGCACTCTCGGGTCTCTCAGGGTCCCTCTTTAGCTGCTTCGCAGGCTGCTGCAGCAGCAGCTGCTGCACCTTGGAGGCTCCCAGCTGTGCAGAGTCCAACTTCACGTTGCCCAAACCCCCGAAGGGGCTCTTCTTTCCGCAGCTCTGCCGGGACGCCGTCTCCTTGGCGAAGCTGCCGCTGTACTTGATGAGGCTCTGCATGGCTGAGCCCTCGCCGTGGGAGGCGGGGTGCAGGACGTCGGCAGCGCCCCGCGAGCCCACCACCGAGGAGCGCGGCAAACCGCTGGGGTCAAGGTAGACCTTCTTGGCTTCCTCCTCCACCCGGCTGACGTGGTTGTGCTGCGCGGCCAGCACCGCCATCTGCGTGGTGGCAAAGTTGCCCATCTCAAAGGGCTTCCACTTCTGCTCGGGCGGTTTCAGCTGACCGTGGTCCAGGTGCTGCCGGGAGGAGTCCAAAGTGCCGTAGACCTTTGCTGCTTCTTTGGAGCTGGATCGCTGGAAGCAGTCCCGCTCGCAGGGGCGATGCTCTGCCTCTGGACTCGGCTTCAGCAAATCCTTGGAGGTCAGGAACTCCCTGCTCTCCGGAGAGCCCAGCCCCGGCCGGTTGAGGAAGGGCTCTGAAGTGACCTGTCTCTTCAGTGCCATGGAGTTCGTCCTGATCACCGAACCCTTCTCTCTCAGAACCTCCATCCTTTTGGCATCGCTGTGACAAGAAAAGTCCTGGGACAAGAGTGTGCGGGAAGCATCTGCGAGGCACCGCTCCGTGGGTGACTGCAGCACCCCCACCTTGCCAAGGTCCTTGTCCTTCCCCTTGTTGTCACGGGCCTGGGAGGCGATTTGGATGGGCCCGCTCCTCTCGTCGTAGGCTTCGACCGAAGGCACGAAGGTGGGGGCGATAACTTTGTGCTCCCTCCCCAGCTCCTTGGCCGGTGGGAAGATGGTGTACATGCTGGAATGGACGGGCTGCGGAGGGAATGTTGTGGCCGGCGTCATCTTCCCCGTCTGCGAGGGGTGTGGGGATGGACAGCTACAGGAGATGTGCAAAGCGCCCACGGAGGGCAGGAGGGGCTCCCCCCGCTTCAGCCGCTCCGCGTGGGCGTGCGCAGAAGGCCTCATGTTCTCATCGTGCCGAGCGGGATCCTTGGCACAGCGGTCCTGCTCGGCACCCAGGACCTTCAGCATGGGGTCCCCGCCGCCGTTGCAGTTGCTGAGGGAAGAGTTCTGCAGCGGGTTCTTGGACTTGGGCTCCCCGCTGCCCGCGCCCCGATTTGGCATGTGCTCGGCCAGGAACGGCGAGAGATGCTCGCCAACCTTCACCGCCTTCTCCACCACGCTCACTTTCCGGTCGCTGTCGGGCTTGGTGTCCTGTGTGAGGTCAACCACACTGCGGGGTCGGGGCTCCTCCTTCGGCTTGCTCTCCTTCTTGGCAAAGGGCAGGGACAGATCGCTCCGGCATGCCCGCTCCTTCCCACCGGGGTCTTTCAGGCCTTCTTTCGAGCTCTTGTGCAGCTGCCCAAGGTCCTTTTCCCGGAGCAAAGTGCTCGACGTGTGGCTGCCCACGGTCCTTGAGAGGGGAGGCTGCGGGTGCAAAGCAGACTGGCCTGCGTGGCTGGACAGGTAGAATCCATCTGTAGAGTAAAAGCAAACAAAATTATCACAGGCTTCCAACCCCTTCAGTGCTACAGGGAGACAGGCAAGAGGTGGCAAACCAGGAAAGAATGGATTTCAAGGATGTCTTTAACAAAAATGCCCTGGGCAAAGGAGACCAAGCAGGTTTCTCCATGTGGGATGCAAGACAGCCCTGGCTCTGATGCACACTGGGGATTCAAGGAGGGACTTGGCCAGCTTTCCCACAGGACAGCCCCATCCAAAACCTTGGTACTGCTCGGCCCAGGAAACATCCCTGGCTGATCACCCAAACGTGTTCCTGCTCTTCACCCCCAAAACTCCAGCAGCCAAACAAGCCCAATGGACAGGTTAAGGACCCGGGGTGACCGATGGGAAGGGCACACAGGGTCCCAGACTCACCTTTCTGTGACTCAAAGAGGCTGTGCTGTCCCAGCTGGGCCAGGAGCGGACTGCCCGCACTGGGAGGTTCAAGGTGGCTCAGGGGAATGTACGACGGGTAGAGACCGTTAGGCAGATGGGAAAAGCCTGCAGAAAACGGGAAACAGAAGAGGGAAACATGTTTTATCCCGAGCAGCACGCTGCCTTGGAACGAGCCCCGCAGGAGCACAGACTGTTGTGTCTGTCGGTCCCTCGCACGCCAGGAGCGGCGGCGGCGCTGGGGACGCACGCGGTGACACGCAGCACACACAGCCCAGGGCAGGGACCCCTGCTCGGGGACCCCGCTTCAGGTACTGACCCCCCCACTGCGGGTCCCCCAGATCAACCCGGGCACTTCTGTGTGGCTCCAACTCTGCAGCACATGTAGCATGCTGCTTCCTGAGCAGAGCCTGACACCTGAGGGCTCAGCGACCAAACCACCTGGCTGATAAGATGTTTTACCACAAATACAGCAACCTGTGGGTGAGGGCACTTCCCAATGTGCTTCCAGAGCCATGATAAAACCTCCTTGCCAGCACAGCTTTGCCAACACAGCTCATTCCCACTGCAGGTGCCCAGCACTGGGTACAGGCTTTAGGAAAACACAAGAGCATCCTCCAGAGCAGCTCACAAAAAGCACAGCTGCACATAGCCAAAGCCAGCATCCTACCCCAGAGGATGGCAAAAGAGGAGAAATTGTGACAGCCATTCATGAGCTGATATGAAAGCAGCATATCCTCACAGCCCTGCTGCCAGTGGGTCTGGATGTCCTGGACACTGCAACACCCTCATGCAAATCATCCTCATCAGCATTTCCTCAGTGAATACAATCACCATAACAGTGGCAGTGTTATGGTGTTGGTTACACACTGTTGGTTACAGGCAGCAATTCCTCTCCTACACTGCCACCAAACGACACCCGCGCAACACTACAAACCCAACCCTCCACCAGAACCGGCATCCCAGTCCATGCCATAATTTAAAAACTGAGTTAAAGCCATCAGCAGAATCTGAAGGAGCCAATCAAGCCCTCTGCAACCCTCCTCCCTTCCCCTCGGCCCGCATTAGCAACCAACTCCCCCCCAAATTCAACAATCCCACTGAAAGCAACCAGGCAACAAGTTTGCCAAGAGTCCGGCATCCAACCTGCTCAAAGCAACATCACACCAAAACCCGAGGGGAGACGGAGAAGTTCAGTCCCCGAAGCTGCACGTGGAGCACCATCTGCGAGAGCTAGTCAATATTTCACATTATTTAGACAGCCAGGATCTCTTTCGCGTACATGTTTGCATCCCGGCATATGTGCCTCACCGACGCGGTGCTCCGCGCAGCTCCTGGCCCGCATCCATCGCCCGACAGCTCCCAGCGGCATCACCCGCGCGCGCCAACCCTGCAGCAGCGGGCCCAGGGCAGCTGCTGCGCCCGTGCAGCCCGGAGCCCGTGCCCAGCAGGTCAAACCTGCCGCCGAACCCCGAGCGCAGCGCCGCAAAGGCGCCGAGCGTGCGCGCACATTCGCGCTTCTCCTCGGTCACCCCTAAAGCTCCACACTGAAGCATTTCCGAACACCTTTTCTTACTCTGGAGCTGGGGAGAGATGGGTAGAACCCAGCTTAGCTTAGCTGTGAGCAGCTCCACTCCACGCCTTATATGCCTCGGCCATGTCACCCTCACGGCTCCTACACTACTGGGCTGGCAAGGAGCCAGCATCTGGAGCAGTAGTGACACATTTCCGAGGGAACGCAAGTCCCATCTGGCAGAGCACATGGCTGCGGCATGGCAAAGCCCCCGGAGCACCCCATACCACACCAGCCCGGAGGCTCTGGCCACAGATGTCCCCACGTGAGCCCCTTCCCCAGCCAGACGTCAATCCCAGCAGTGGCAGCGGCTCCAGTAGGTGGAAACACCAGCACGGGGATCACGGTGAGACACATCCCGTGCTGCAGACACCACTGTGCACAGATGCCCATGGCATGTCCCCACCCGCACGTGGTGCAAGGACATGAAGCCACCTGCGGGGCTCCAGGGAAGGGACGCGCTCCAGCACTGCCATTAGGCACAGGGACACCTGCACACAGCTTCAGTTACTGATACCCAAAGAGGCATTTTGGTACCAGTTACATCCCTGCCCCTTTGAGGGCATCTCCCTGCTTCTGGAATCATATCCTGCCCAGGGATAACACAGGCTCATGTCCCCTCATGCTGGGGACAGATGGACAGGTTAGGAACCTTGCAGGGCAGTGTCATCAAGCCAGCTGGGAAACAGCAGCAGAATTAAGCTGATGCCACCAGCCAAGTTCCAGAGCTACCTCACACCAGACAGCTCTTCCCAGTAACTTCCAGACACCCACGAGAGCAGCACTGTTTCTTGGAGAGGTGTAAGCCCAGCACAGGAGCTCAAAGGACATCCCGAAGCTTTGCAGGTGGAGAAACTGAGGCACAGGCAGGTGCAATGACTTGGTGCATCGTGCAGCTGACCAGCGGCAAAACCAGAGAACCACTTGAACTCCAGCCTCGGGTCTACCAGCAGCACTGTTTTTCCTTGCAAAGTGCCTGAAGAAGCTGCACAGGCTGTATTTACCTGGCTTGCTCCCTGCCAGGAACCAGAGCTGGAGCAGGAAGAATCCGAACCACAGATTTCCTGGGGATGAACCCAATGCAAATCCAACCTCGAGGCACTGCCAGAACATCCTTTTCTCCATACAGCCCTCCAGCAGCCTCGCTGACGGGCTGCTGGCACAAGACTCACACGTAGCCCAAAACTTGCTGCCCCAGTGCCCTGGGCAGGACCTGGAGGTGAAGCTGCTCCTCCATGTGCCGAGGAGCTGCACTCGCAGGAGGCGGCCGCGGGTGAGCCGCTGCCTCCTTGGATCTCCGTGCCAGAAAGCGATGCCAAGGGGAGAAATTCTACCGCAGTGAGCAACGCACAGCTCACCCCAACCATGGGCTTCTGCCAGGAGAAAGGGAGGGGAAAAGGGGAAACCACAACCAGCTCCATCTGCCTGGGGCCAGAGTGTTTGCTGAAGCAGCACAAGATCCGCTTTGCCCAGGGACACGCCGACAGGTCTCGGCAGGCTGAGCCACGCTCCTCCAGTCGACTGCTTGCCCAGAGGCAATCTGGCATCACAGCACAGGCAGGGAGGTGTGAGCTGGCAACACTGCCAAGCCCAGACTGGCTGTGCCCCCCTTCCCTGCCAAGTTACACCATGCCAAACACATGCGTGTGCCCATTAGCTCGGCCTCTGACCGCCTGGGAAAGGCACCACCAACACTTCTCTTATGCCAGCAGGGACACATATGATCCAAAGAAGCCCAGCTCTGAGGATAAAAAGGTTCAGTGCATGGAGATTGTCCCGCAAACCACCTTATCCCAATAGCCAGCAGCCAAAACACAACCCTTGTGATGCTCCAGTTGCTGCGGTAGATGAGCACACCTGTCCTCCTCCCTCCCAGCTCCAAGATTATAAAACGTATCTGTTTTGCACAATTGAGACATAAATCACTAAGGGCTGTTATTAGAGGAACTTGGCGGGTGCAGATGTGTCAGCCCACTTGAAAACATCTTCTTCATCTTTGCTCAGCTCTCCAAAACGGCACGGGTTCGGGGGAAGAGGTAGGGGCTGGGGTGACTCACCACCGAGAGGGGATGTGACCGATGAGGAGATGAGATACCAGCGACCACACAAACCACACACCAAACGTCTAGAGGCCGGAGGCCACGCTGGGGGAAGTGGGAGGGAAACAGACCCCACGTGCTCAGCCCGCCTGGGGTTGCCAAAGGTCCCTGTGAGGAGGAAGCCGACAGAAAGCAGTGCCAGGCAGAGCTGAGGGAAGAGGGCGGGCGGCCAGGCCCGCAGCAAAGGGAGCTGCCACTGGTCACCTGGAGCTTTAAACCTGTGGAGCTTTCTCCAACTTGGCCCCTCACACCTCAAGCCTAAAATTCAGTCCCAGCTGGACAAGTCAATCAAGCCTAAGTAGTGAAAGAGCCAGAGAGGAGGAGAGCACCTTGGAAGCAGCATGCTGGAACTGAACATATCTCCCCCGTGGACACAGCTCTGGCCAATGAGCCAGGCTACAAGCCCAAGGTGACACGGGTGTGTCCCAGCACTGGGAAAGCTGCTCCACCCCCTCCTCGGCTGTAGGTGACCCGCTGGCACCTTCAGCATCCCCAAGCTGCCCTCTTCACTTGCTGCCAACATGCTACAGAAGGGACAGCTCACCTGGACACCCATGAAGGGTCAAGGGCAGCAAGAAACACAGAGACATCACTCAATGGGGTATTCACTCTCCCACAGTCTGGTTCCATGTTTCCAAACTAACCAAGAGCACCAGCCCACCACAGAGAAGCAGCATCCACCAAGCCCTTGCTCATGCCTTGGATAGCTTTCCAGTTGGAAAAGACCTTTCATCTAAAAGGACTAAACTAAAGAGTCCAGCACAGCCCTGGTGGCTCGTGTGGGGTTAACAGGTGGCCACATGCACTGCTGGCTGCAAAGCACACCCTGAAGCTGAGCCCTGGGCACGAGCCATCCTTGTCTGGGAAGCCACAGCCCTGGCACCGGAAGACCAGTGGCCTCCAGCACCCCGGGAGAAGTAGAATAAGTCTCCCCCGTCAGCCCCCTCTGCCCGTTACACGTTTCTGCCACTTACGAAATACTTCCAACTGCCAGCATCTCACCCCATCCTCCCTGGACCACCATGGATGGACACACTGCCAGCACTCAGGCTGGCACCACACAGTGCTCTGCACGGGGCTGTAGTCACAGAGGAGCCTGAGCTATAAAGCCTGACCCCTTGGACCCTCCAATCCCAGTAGGGCTGGGAAACACAGCAGCAAGTATTTGGGTGTATTTCCATGGGATGTTTTAAACTCTGGGCACTCAAGGGAGATCTGCAGGCAGTTCTCAGCTGGCTGCTGGGCGCAGCACGGAGCAGGAGCCGCAGCCGCCCTTGGCCGGGAGCACAGTCACCTCTTCCCCAGTCCCGCTCGCAGTGCCCCACGGGCAGCCAACTGGGACAACAGTCCACGCCACAAACAGCTGGAAAAACGCTCACATCCTCCCCGGCAGGGAGGGAGGGCAGGAAAGCAGGGAAGCTCCAAGCACATCGAGTACCTTCCCACCACCGGCGGGACGGACACCACAGCAGCTGCCTGTGCTTACCATCGTCGCTGCATCCCTTATCCTCTCCCTGCAGAAGCAGCAGATTCCCAGGGAAGACTTTTCAGGGCTCCCCCTCCAGCACACGCCTGCCATCTCTGCCCCGCGCAGCTCAGCGAGGCACAGCCGCAGCTATTCCTCATGCACACATTTATGGCTGCAAACAGCTGCGAGCCGGAGTGCTGACAGTGTAAATCTTTGCCACCTCCTCCCCTGCCTGCCGGGGCAGCTCCAGTGACACCCGAGGCACCGGAGCCGCTTTGACTCTGTGCCATGCACGAGACACCCGGCGATACGAGCCCCTGAACATGCCGGGCTGAAACCAAAGCCCCCAGATCAGATGTGCCTGGACTCCAGCAGCGGCCAGTCCCTATCCCTGTCCCCAGCAGCCCCAAGCTGCTGTCACAACCCACCACTCTCCGCACCAAAAACCACCCCAAAAGTCATATTTACACCCCATGCCACGGGACTGGCAGTAGCTTCAAAGCCCTAATTTACAGCCTCAATTCTCTGCATCCCCTGAAAGCCTTCGATTCCATCCCCAGGATCCAGCACAGCCAGGGCAATTTAACTCCCCATTTAATCTTCTAAGGGCTCTGGTGAGCTCGGAGACAGCATCCTCCGGCGGGGGGTCCACACTTCCAGACTTTGCTGGCTTGAACAGCGCCGCGCCGCTTTCCTTCAGCTGCAAAAATCACTACCTTAAAAGCCAAGGCGAATTCTCCCTCCAGCTCAGCACAGCTCTCTATTGTTTCTTTTAATTTTATTTTATTCCACGTGGGAATCTGTGTCCAGGCTGCTTCGTTTTTAAGTGGCTCTTGCTCAATATTTACTATCGCTCGCAGCAGCGTCAGCACAGGAACAGGGCGCGCTCACGCCGGGTTCCTGACCAGCCCTCCCGCAGCCATTCCCCCACCCCGTGCTGATGCCATGCCATGATTTTCCTGCCTGTGGTGAATCACCAGCCCCCCACAGCCACAGGACACCGAAGGGCAGGGTGTGAGCACAGGGCATGGGGGGGGTTCCCTGCTTCCATGGAAATAAATATCATCAGGCGCTCACCCTGCCCCGCACCCAGGAGCTGGAACAGCCCCAGCAGCCTGGAGATGGCAGAGGAGAAAATGGGAAGTGACTCAAGGGACTCAAAATGGAAGGGCTCAAGGGAATGGTGCTCACACCTGGCTCTGTCCCAATGTCCTGGAGACTCGGTTTCCACCATGCAACAAAACAAAGGCAATCCAAGGAATGCCAATGCCTCGGGAAAAGGACACCAACCAGACACTCTGAAGATCCCCCACAAGGTCACCCACCAGCTCCCCATTAACAGCATTTCCATGGGGACAGCAAGAATCCCATCCAGGCAGGGACATGAATCACTCTGGCAAAGTGAAGGTGGCTTTTCCCCACACTGGAGGGGCTAAGATGGAAACCATCCCAGTGGGATTCTTGGTGTGATGTGCCTGAAACATGGGGTCTTGGGAAGCACCGATCTGGTCCCACGCTAATCCTGACACTCAAGCCAGTGTCAACGCTCCTGGGCCACTGCCAGCTGCAACAGCAGAAGCTTCTCCCACATGCCCCCAGCCTGAAATCCCCCACCACGTCGGATGTCTCTCCTTTCCTGCTGGCATGATTAAACCTGACACCCCAACAGGGATCCACCGAAACCTCCAGGCTCTCACTACACAACCCTACAGCTCTCCTTAAACAGCAAGGAGTGACACGGTGGGATCTTCAGCTGCACATTTACTAAAATGTTGCATGGAAATTGAAAAAATAATAATTTAAGCTCTCAAACTGATTAGCAGAATCCTCAGGAATGCAGAACCTGGCTGCTAGATTGCAGTCTTGCCTTCCACTCCTGATTTTCTAGGACAGCATGAAAATGCCTTTGCTCTGGTTCATCCTTCATCATGCTGAAGATTCTTCACCCGCTGTTGTCCAGCACAGGGGTCCTAAGGCTGACTCTGCTCCTGGCACCAGATGCACGCTTTTCAAAACAGGGGCTCCCCCTCCTTCCTAAGCAGAGAAATGTAACCCACCCCATTTTTAAAACTTTTATTATTATTTTTAAATCACCCAGACTCAATGCAGAAGACGATACAAACAAGTGAGTCTCCCCCTCCCTGAGCCCTGCCCGCATATTTAACCCAGCACCACCCACGCACTGCCCGGTGCCTTCATTAGAAAAGAGCTCGTTACCCTTCGCTGCCAGAGCCAGGAGAGCTACAGGAGCTCGGTGGGGGAGGTTATTGTGGGATGGCACCGGTGCTGGTCCCCACATCACCTGCACCAAGTGCCTGCCAGCAGCAATTAAATCAGCCTTCAAAGAGAGATCCCAGCTTTCCCAGCACCATTAGCCGTGCCCTGGAGGGAACACAGTCTATTTTCAGCCACAATGACTTAAGATCAGGTCACCACCAGGTTAAATGGGACTGTGCAGCATCATCCCCCTGCCCTCCCATTGAGAAATTAAACACTGCTGTGTGATGGGCAGCACCAGCCCTGGACACACACACCAGGTGCCCACGGAAAGGTAAATGTCACCTGCCTGCTCCTCTCCTCTGCTTCCTATCACTGGCCACGGACCCCCACTGTACTGGCTGCCACACCTCTGCGTGGGGCAGTGAGTGGGGGCTCACTGCAGGACCACCCCGGGCTCCCCCCTGCCTGTCCTCCTGCCCAGCACAGTGACAGCTCATGGCCACAATGGTCCCACCACGCCCAAGGCCAGGAGTATTGGAAGAGCCTCAGCACCGCCAATCCTGCAAACCCAGGCCTGCAGAGTGCCAGAGCAGGGCTGCTCATCTCACCCCTTCCTCCCAATGGCCCCACTGCAAGAGCCCAAGCTGGGGACTTCCCCAAGCCACCGGTTCACCTGGGCTTCACCACAGCCACCGGAGAGGTGGCATCTCGGGACAGCAGCTCCATCTGCTCTGCCGGTGGGTCCGCCACCAAAACCCAACCAGCCACCCCACCACTAACATCTGGCGGGGAGGTGGCAGCTGGATGTGGGTTTGTTTTGCCTCCCAGGCTCCTGCCAGGCGCAGTCAGCACGAGCAGGGATGACTCAAAAGCCCGGGAGACGCAGCCTCCGTCACTGCTTATTTTAAACCCTGTTGTCTGCAAAGCGGCTGCGGTGGCTCAGCACCTCTCTTTGCAAAGGGGGTGTCCCTGCATGGTGAAACTGAGGCACAGCCCCACGATCAGACCCGGGCACCACAACACAGCGGGCCAGCAGCAAGAAGGGATCAGCTCCGAGAAACACCCCAGGGCTGCTGCAAGGACACTGCCAATGACCCAAACGAATTCATCGGCTCCGGCTTCATGATTCCCCCTCGGAGACAGCACAGCCAGGACACAGTAAGTGCAAGGTGAAGCTGGATGCTCCCGCGTGTGCTGCTCTGTGTGCCACAGGAGTGAATGCATCCCCCTCCCCGAGCCCAGCACTGACTTAAACAGCATCTGCAGGGATCTAAACCACCCTGGGAAAAATTCAGTGACGGGCTGCAGGCTTTTAGGGGTGGAAGAAAGGGATCCACACGTGGACCACAATCTCGTAAGACTCTTTTCCTTAGGAAACCAGGCTCAAAAGCTCAGCCTCTGCCAAGTCTCTCCTCTTGACTCCACACTGAGCCTTTTTTCCTTCCGGAAAAGGCTCCTGCCCTTCCCACACCCTCCTGAACACCAGCCCACGCCACCTCTTCTGCACCAAAAAAGCACTGAACCATGAAGCAAAGGTGTATCTGCGGCCAGCAAACGCCCAGGACTCCACGCCTCCCCAGTGCTGATAATGGGAGATAAACGCACGGGCAAATATTATGGCAGTGCAGGTTAATTCCTGATGAATTATGCAAATCCGTATTCAAATTGAAGCACAGCCCTTGGGCTCTTGACAAATTGCCAAGCTGGCCCCGATGACACCAGGTAGGGACGGCCAGCCCTCCATCAGGTGAGGCACTACACGGGAGCCCTGTGTATGTACGTACACACACGTACGTGCTTGCACATCTCAACTAGGAGACCAAGGGGTACCTGCAAGAATGGTTCAAGAGTGACTTTTGCATTTTTACCTCCTCTCAGCTGCATTTAGCATGCCTGAGGAAGGCCACTAAGCTTTCATGTATGTCCTCCACAAGATGGAAGCAGCTTGGGGTGGTGGTAAGATTCAAAGCAGGACAGAAAATAAAATCCACCGCGTCCGGGGCTCGGGAGAACAGGCGGCAGAGGGGGGCAGGAGGGGAAAGCCTGAAACATTTGTGCCAATATGACTGTCAGCCCTGAAGTCGAGGAAAGGAAGATCTGTCCACAAAATAGTCACAGAGAGGGCTCATCTGATGAAAGTAGGAATTTCCGATCCCACACAAACCCTGAACATCCATTAAAAGTAGCAGAAGAATTGCTGCTTTGTGTCACTAATCTCATTAGGGAGAAAGCCCCGCTGCAGTGCCGGGATTGCAAAGGGAAACCCCAGCACGCTGCACACTCCAGGAGCCCGGCACGGTGTGCCCTGCCCATCCGAGCAGAGCCGGGGCTGCCGCCGGCACCCCGGCAAGGTGCCTGCACCCTTCTTTACTCACCTGCCCGGATCTCTACTCGCTGGAGCATTATCTGCTTGGATTGTGTGTGACACGGCGTGTGGGATGTCCCCACGCCCAGCAGACTGGGACACAAACACCAGGATGACACACGCTGCTCGGCGATAACACGGGAGCTGCTCCATCCCCGCGCAGCGAGCGGCACTGCCGGCGAGCAGCACACAGCCCCGTCCCTCCAAAACCCTTCCACCCCAGCACAACAGCCACTGCCGTTATTATATTTATTTATTTTTAATTAAAAGCAATTAAATACGATCTGTTAAAAGCATATGAAAGTCACAGGGAATTCTGTTGGGAAGGGATGGGGGCATGAAGAGAATTAGGGGCAATACATTCAACTACTGCAGGTAAAAAGGGCTCTTTGCTGGCAGGGATGCGCCAGGATAAGATGGATGGAGGCAGAAGCAGGAGAAACCTTAGCAGAAGTTGCCGGGGATACAGTCCCAGAGAGACGGGGATGAGTGCCTTAAAATTCCTGTTATTCCTTTAAAAAGATATATTCCCTCCTGAATATTGCTCCTTCCCTTGCTCCGAGCCCACCATGTTTGGCTTGCCTGCCTGCATCCAGCTCCCTCAAAATGGCTCTTTGGCCACCGCTACGCTGGCAATAAAATTTATTCCCAAGGTCACTTCAATCCTTTTGCCACTCTTTTAATCTGGCTGGATTTAAACAAAACCCAGCCTCAGACACACTGAGCCCCCCCCCTCCCCTCCCGCTCGGCCCCTCCTTTCTGCCCATCACTCCCCTGATTTAGCGATGCCAAACTCTCAACTACCTTTCGCTTCCCATAACCGTCAGCAGCAACAGCTGGAGAGGAAAACGGGAGCATATTGTGCACCCAACAGCTGATCCTGGCGGCGTGGGGAGCGAGCCCAACTGTCGCTGCCGCGGCGCTGCCGGATCGGGGGCTCCTGCCGCGCGTCCCCCAGCCAGCGCCCACGGGGACCGAGCTAAAGGGGGCTCTGTGGTTGCCGTCCCGCTGGTGTTTAAGAGCTGGGGAGAAGCGAACAATAAGCAAAGCAAATAAAGAGCAGAGAGGGGACGGCGTCGGTGGGTGCGTGGCGATGCCTGCAGACATCCAGCCGCGCCATCCCGGAGCGAAGCCAGCCAGAAACGCGGGGCAGGGAGGAAACACGGGGAGAAGGAAAACGCCAAATCCTCGTGGCGAGGGTGAGGCAGCCACACCGGAGCGGTTCCCTCCCAAAACTTTGCTTTTTAAAGAGCATCCCCAGCTGGAGAAGCCAGCGAGAGGCTGTGCAGCTGGACGGCTCCAACGGGCAGGGAACCGGGGGCTGCTCTCGGCTCCTCCACCCCGTCTGCATTCTCAGGATGTTCAGGGCACACCGTGCTCTCCATCTCAGCAGCGTGGCTGAACAAAGCACTCCCTTGTCCTCGGCACCTCGAGCAGGCGATGCTGGATCGCGTTACCTAACCCAGACCAACATCTCCTCGTCCCGGCACGGCAGCTTTCGTGTCAGCACATGCCAGGCTGGCCCCGATTTCCTGCACCACCTCCTGCCCGGAGCTTTAACTGGACCAGTTTAGTACACGGTGCAAACACACGGGGCCTTGTTTGGACTCGTTGGGCGCTAACCCCAGCTCGGGGAGGTGATCCGACACCCTCGCGCCGGTCGCAGCCGCGGCCGAACCGCAAGGCGCTCACCTGGAAGGCTGCCATAATGACGTTAATTCCCATTAACAGCGTTCATTTCCATATTCATCGGAAGATGGTGAAATGACAAGATGGGGGGTTATTTACTATATAATTATAAACCAATTTCAGCTTTACCCTGGGTTATCCTAGGAAGGAGAGCTAAAATTTCTCTTACGAAAGCCCCGCTCTGCTAACCACGTCTGCAGTGAGATTAATTCCCAGTGATTTCCATTTCTCCAACAGCTGCTCTGCTGGGAAAGAGCAGGAGCTTGTCCCCAACACCGGGGAACTGCCCAATGCCCCATGCCACCCCCGGCTAGGATTTCCAGTGCCGGCTCATCCTCCAGATCAGATTTTCTCTGGCACACCATCAGTCAGGGATGGGACCCGTGGTTTTCCAACCTTACCGAGGAGACTGTACTGGTTAGGAGGCAAGGCTCGCTCCAAGTGGGAGAAAGGCTGCTCGAAACCACACTAATAAATGACACCTTTACCAGCCCTGTGTTACCAGAGGCAGGGACAGACTCCTGCCCGATCACCCGGGAAGGCGTCGGAAAGCCTCACACAGCAGAGGATCCCACAGGACCGTGCTCCCAGCAAGTTTACGTCACCACATTGGCCCTTGGGCTCCTGTCCACGTTCCAAGCCCAACATCCCTACCAGCTACCACTGCTTTGGATGGGCACTTCAGCGGAGTAGGCAGCACAGGCTCCACAGTCCTTCCCCCTGCTCCCAAAGCATGGAGATGCCGCCCTACAGTCCACCAGGACATCAGAGAAACACAGGAGCTCAGGGTGGGAGACTCCCAAAAATGCACAAGTCCCTTTTCCACCACATTTCAGCCCAGACACTGCTTCTGCCTTCCTCACAGCCTACGAGTTGGCCGCCAGCCCGAGGGAGCTGCAGGGACATCACTCCACGGCCGAGCACTTCCTCCACCCGCGGGGACACTGAGCGTGAAGAGCAGAGTGTGACGGGACCGAGCACAACATCGCTGCCCAGCACCACCTCCCCGAGCCCTACCGGGACAGGCACGCTCCCTGCTCTGCCCGAAAACACGTCTCAAAAAGCATCTGGTTTCAGCAGGGCTCCAAGGGAGGGCAAGCATCCTCCCCGGCAGGTCTCCGGCCCGCCCGCATTCCGGCCGGTGTTACCCCGAGCCCCTGCCCCAAGGAGCCCCCCGCGCTCTGCCCCTCGCACCACCCCCTGGGCAGGCAGGGAGGGGGAACCGCGATTTCAAGGGCCATTAAACACCGATGGTCTTTTCCTTGCAGCATCAAAATGGGACCAAAAAGAGCCGCGCCGAACCACGGGCAAACAAAAATAAAATAAAATAAAAATCCCGCCGCTGGTCCGGGAGGCACCGGATCGCTCCGGTGCCCAATCCATGCTAGCCTGGCCTCTGTATCAGCAAAGCGAGTTTTTAGCATGGATGCAGTCTGATGAGTGAATTGTGCTTCCACTGGCACTGCCGACGGCAAGGCCTCCCGCAAATCTGCGGGCTCAGCAGAAGCACCATTTTGCCATTATAAGGATGGCTACAGCGGGATTTTGCTGGCACAGCAGCGCTGTCCTGGGGGATGCAAGGGTATTTTTATTTCCTTTCCTATGCTCCTACCTGGCCCAGCTGTCTGGAAAACTTCTCCCCGGGCACAGCAGGCCTGGAAGCAAGGACGGTCTCCCATCTGCCTTAAATCCCTGCATTTGAATGCACACGCTAATGTGAAGTGGGAAAGCAGGGAAACCAAAATCTCTCCCCTCTGTGTGCCTGCTTTCCTTCCAGCCACCGCTCCGGAGCTGGATGGAACACGGTCAGCCCTGCTCATACTGGTGTGTCCCTTTTCCCGAGCACTGAAGTGTGTCTGAAGCATATTATTTTAATGGAAGAGGCTGAGCATCCTTTTATACAAACACAGATCTGCTCCTGCAGCCCCTCACCCAAGAAAGGATACTGAGCCCACAGCAAAAAGCACATTTTTATTGATTACTATTAATATAATTTTAAACTTGGAGAGAGCCTTTTTCTGGATATGGGTGATCCTTACTCACACACAGCCCCGCCGCTGCCTGGCAAGGGACACAGTCCCAGAGCAGCCCTTCGCAATCGTGTCTAAGGGAGCCTTTTCCACCTCCCCAAAACACAGAGCCTGCCAAGAACAACACAGTCCTCTGGGCTGGAGCTGAGACCAGGACTCAAAGACGGCGGCATAGGGAAAGAGCAAAATTATAAACCTCCATATTTTGAGCTGCTGCAGAGCAGAGCGAGCCCTTGCTTTAAGGACTCGGCTGCCTCCTTCCACCGATTGCAGCCTTTTTTTTTTAAGCAACGTCTTCCCAGCAAGCTCCAGGCATGAAATTCCATTGCAAACAGCCCTTTTCCTCCACTACCCCTCCGCAAGGCCCATCGGGGGAGCAACCTCCCTAAGGGACGGGGCGATGGCCATGCCTGAGAGTACAGGGGGGACAGGGAACGGCATCCCCGCACCGAGGGCAGGCTCAGCTCCCACCTCGGCCTCCAGCTCACTCCTCCTCCCTCCATGAGCTTCCAACAAAGGGGCTTCTGTCCCTGTCCCCCGGCCCGCAAGACAGCGGCCAAAACGCTGCCATGGAGCAGAAATCCCCCGGAGAGGAGCCGAGGGTCCAGGGGTCACTGGACACAGTGGCCGTACTTTGGCGCTGGGGCAGAGCTCGGCTGCCCGAACGAGCAGAAGGCACGGCAAAAACAAGGAGTCGGTGCCGGCCGTAACTGGATTCTCAAATATGGCCAATCATGCTATTTTTACAGGGGCGTATTTATTTTCGGAGGACGTTGGGACGGATTCAAGAGTCTCTTTCTTCAGCCCGGCGGTATTTAAGGATCGGTTTAAACTGGCTCTATTTAAAGGCTTCGCCTCCTGCCCACTTTTCTTAACCCCTTGCACAAGCCCTTGCATTCCACCCCTTCTAAAAACAAAAACAAACCCCCCCCCTCCCAAAAAAAAAAAAAAAACACAAAACACAGAAAAAAAAAAAA
>VWZN01000991.1:10222-32984 GCA_013396955.1 Regulus satrapa
CCCCCCCCCCCCAAAACCCAAAGAAACAAAGAAACAAACAAACAAACAAATCGAAAAAAAAAACCCAAACCAACCAACCAACAAACCAAACAACAAAAATCAAACCCTACCCGAGACCCCCCTCCCCCTTCCACAAACAAACAAACAAGTAAAGCAACCCAAAATTAACAAAAAACTCCTTTGGAAATATTTATACAGTTGCCTATGAAAACACTCTTTGGAGATATTTCTTTCTCCATTCCCACCACATTGCCTGCACCAGGAAGATGACTGTTTAGGGTTGAAGAAAACTGATTCCAGTCCCTTTCTGATTGCATCAAATTTCGTGAGAATCACCAGTCAATACCACATCCCATTACCATTACAACCATTTTCCTGAAAGCCAGACCACCTGCTCTCCTATAGAAAATATAGGGCACATCTGCTGGGCAGAAGAAAGGTGTCTCTGAGGTCCCAGGTAGATGTACTATGGGTAAGTCAGAACCAGAAAAATAAACCTCTGTTCCACTACAGACAACCTGGAGAAAAGGAGTATTCTCCTGCAGAGAGTGAGATGCCATGCTGCAGAGGAAGTTCTCCATCTTCATGGTTCTTCTGTATTTCCTACTAGATATTTAAGCAACAGGCAATCATCATCTGGGAAATGCTCACACAGGCAGTCTAAACAGTTAATTTTTGTGCATTTCGGGCTAAGGACTTGGTTTGCAATCACTTCTGCATGTAGAATGCCATTGTTTGTATATTTGCTGCTGGCAGCATAAGGAAAGCAAAGATCATTGTCAACTTTATGCATAGTACTGTAGACCAGTCTGAAACTATAATAAAGGCTGACTTTTGCTCCTTAACACTGGCTTCTTGTTGAGTTTCTGTGTAATATTTTAGGGGAGCTAAATTAATTAGTGTAATAATTTAAGAGAGCTAAAGAAGAATGTCACCTTGTATACCACAAACTGTTATTTTAAAAATAAAAGTTATGGTGAAAGCAAACAAAAAACCCACCATAATCATGCTTTATGATACAAGTCCTAAATTCCCATTCACTTCTTCATAAGAAATGAGAGAAAACAGGATTTGTGATTTTTTTTCCTAATTGCTCTAAGTTGTGGTATATAAAAATTGCACAACTGCATCTGAATGCTTTCTTTAATTGTAATTTGTAATGAAGCCCTTTATGCTTCCTACATTGTCCTCTGTCTCAACCACATTAAATTCCAATTTGTTGACATCTGGTCCAGTCCAAATCAAATCAAAGACATTTGACATTGCAGTGCTGTATTCAGCAAGCTTTCAGACAAACAGCAGAGGTTGCACAGAATTTTTTGCACACCACAACAGATCTCCTTCATCCTGAGTATACACTGAAAAACAGTGTGAGAATCAAGTACCAGAAAAGAAAGAATGAAGAATTAAAAAGGGATGTCTTGTTCTTTCCAATTTTAGGTAACCATAAACTAGAATAATTACACTGAGTCTGCTGAATTCTACCGTGAAAAAAAACCCAAAAAAAACCCCAGAGAAATTATATTTTCTCACCTTGAAAAAAAGCTGCTTGATTTTAAATAATTGGATGAGTATTCTGTATTCACAAATGCAACGTTCCGGTTCTCTTGCAATAAAGATATAAACAAGCTTTCTGTAACCGTCATCTCCCTCAACAAAAACTATCTACTTGAAATTTTGGCTTATGTAATGAATAAAACTTTTCTTAGGAAAACTGAAACAGAGGTCAGTAAAGCAAGTCAAAGAAATGTAGTAAGAAAGATAATTGTACATGCAAGGCCTAGGAAGTGAAGGATCTTGGTGGCATTAATGATTTCATTCTTTCCAGTGCAGAGTTCATCAGGTAAAATGTCTGTTATGATTGCAGAACTGTAACAATGTCCTCTTGACTCTACAGCCCCTCTTAGGCTATCCATGTCCACATCAACCAGAGCACCATCTGGAACCCTGCTGCATTCTGGTCCCTTCCTGCATCCCTTGGGTTGGGCCTTGGAAGGGAATTGAGCACAATAAGCTTTCCCAAGACAATTAAAGTAGTTTAATAGGCAGCATACAAGGGTTGATGTGAGAGATCTTTTCTCAGAATATCACTATACAATTCACATGAGGTTTGAGTTCATTTGTCATCATACCCTCAGTAGTGACTGCAGCACCTCCTTCTGAAAGATCCTTTTTGGTATGTGAGGTTACATTAGTTTACAATACAAAAATATTTTGCTTTAGGATTGTTTGGGATATTATTAAATGAAGACTTTTATGTTAAATAACTAGCTTAGTAAATGTAAAGACTTCCCTGAGATGAGATGATGATGATGAAAACTCCAGCCTGGTGCTAAATAGTCAGCAGAAAATTACGTGTCCTTCCAAAGGCCAAAAAACATTTATCAACATGTTGTAACAAAATATGAGCGCAACACCCTCAATCAGACATGGCTTGGTGACTGACTCCAGCCATCTCTCCTTTAAACAATGCATCTTTTTTACCATCAAAAATAACTCACAGGGGGGTGTTAATGTTCTCCCTCAGCTCCTGCAGCAGCAACAGCAGCAAAGAGCAGGGTCAGATTAGTGAGGGACAATGAAGACAGAAATGAGCTGGTGGGAACCTACAACAGCCACTTAGCAAAGTTAGGTATAATCTTGTGTTGGTTTATAATAATTTCTGCAAAAGCAAAATAGGAAGGATAGAAAATTTCCAAATCAAATGACCAAATCAAAAAGGTTTGGGGAGAAGAGTGGGAAAAAGCACTGCTCTAGAGACACAGAGGCGCCAGGTGCCAAAGCTGTGAAAAAGCCCCATGTATGCCAGGCCAATTAAAGGCTTCAATTCCTAAACCTGAAAGAAGTAAAGAAAACATAACACAGACATACCTAGCAAGAAATGCTTCATGAGAGGCTCCTAATGGCAGCAAGTCATGCGAGATGGTTTAATGGGCTCTGAACATCCACAGGCACCTGCCGGTTGAAGGCCTGTGTCAGGAGCAGAGCCTCTCCTCTATTTTTCAATACAAAAGAGTGTAGATATGATTCAGTGTCATGCACCTCCCCACTCCCTCTCTCTTGTTGAAGAAAAAAAGCTCATCCTGTACTCCTCCACCTTTCTCTCCACCTCCAGCTGTTTTGAAAGAACTGCCTATCATATTTAAAGCAGACCCCACCTTACAGTGAATAACTAATCTAATAAAATTCTGAAGCACCAAATCTTTCTGCTTTCCCTGAACCCCTGAGGCTACTTAGAGCTTCTCAGCTTGCCTGTGGTATAAGGGCGAGCGACTCAGCCAAGCCACCAGCTGTGGAGTTATAAGTAAAGGAAGGGTAGCCAATTCTTACAGGTGCTCCAGGTGAGACCCATATACCAATGGCAACCTCCTGTAGAAATGTCTCAGTTAGCTTTGCTCCTCCAGCTCCTGGAGGGAGTTACTGCCATGAGAGTAAAAGTGGAATAAAAAAAAGAAGACGGTCATGATAGCCTGCCAGCTTTTCCTTCCCAACCTCCAGGCTTCTATCTTAGGCAGAATGGGCAAAGCCACTATTTCTCCACTAGTACAGTTCCCCATGGCAGTGGGAAAGCGGGTGGCTGGAAGCACAACAGCTGCTGCAGCCTTCTGGAGTCAGCTCTGAGTCACGACACAATCACAGCGCATCATTATTACCACTTAGCATGCATGATGACCAACACTTTCCACAAATGGCTAATAAATGTCTATCACTTCTATTTTAGCCTTCCCCTCTTATTTTATTGGGTCAAATTTCTCATGCCAGCACTTCACAAGGATCTTGGAAAGCAGCATTCAAAGTGTCTTCTTCCAGACTTTCAGTTATACATATTAGAGATAATTACATTTTAGGGAGCAGCCTGAAATTTGTCAGCACCAGGGCTGTATTCCAGATGAGGGATGTGTCTCTGGGCTGGCTTGCTCCAGAAGCAAATCTAAATGTAGAGCACACAGAGGTGTAGGACAATACCTGCTCTTCTTTCCACCTGCTCTCCCACAGTGACAGGGACTTGCCCTCTTGCCTTGCTGTGCTGGGAGATTTTTGGATGTATCTCTAGGACTACCGACATTACTTGAATAACCACCCCTCCTGAGGAGATGCTGAAGAGTCTGGCAGAAGTATCCAGGAGTCTCAGTCAATTTTACATGGATTTAGCTATAGATATTCAGCTGGACTGTGACACTCTAGAAAATTTTTCTCCTTGTACAGACAGAAACAGTAGCTGGTAGCAGTTCAATAGTTGCAAAAGGTATTCTGCAAGGGAACACCAGTTCTTAACACTGTTATTAAGGAAGTATCTAATAAAAATCTTTCACAGAACTGACAACTCCTTAATGAATTATTCAAAACTATAACCTCTCAGCATATCTTCAATACTATTACATAATTTTCTTGCTTTGCTTTTCTGCTTGGAAAAAAAAAAAACCACCTTGTTTCTTTCAATATTCTCAATATTTTAGCAACATCAATTGGATTGAATAATCAGTGTTTTTTCTCTGGAAAAGTACTAAGAGGAAAGAATCTACTAAATGTATTATGATTTAGCCACAAATTTATAGTGTATTTAACATGATGATGTGCTCCATTTAATACGATTATCAATGGACTTAAATATATACCTGCTGGTGCTTAAATGTGTCGATGACAGCAAGCAACATGACATGATCTGTCATTTATATATTTGCAACATATGTTTTGAAGCTAATTCACTTCTCATTCAATGAAAAAAAACCACTTTTACATTCACTGCAGCTATTCCAAAATTATGCTCACAGAATTTGCAAGAAAAACAGATCCCATAATCCTTACAGTATAACAGGAATTATCTGTACACAATTTGGATGAGAGCCTAACATGCTGTGAATCATGTAGGTGTTTTGATTTACAACAGCTGAAAGACCTGTCTCACCAAACATAAATTACAGGGTTCATCTGAGAGGTAAATCCCTGGCAATCTTTGGCTGACATGGAATCTATGTGCTGTTTTCACATGCAGTTTCTTTGTATTATCAGCCAAAATCTTAACTTGCTTAGTATTGCAGGTTATACTCTAGCCTGGATAGTGCAAGAAGGTCAGGAAGTTAATCCATACTTTCAGCTCTTAGCCACCTCTGCTTCCTAACCTCTAGCAGGAATTTTTAAAAAAAGTGTTTCTTTCCATTTCCTTGACATTCTCAGAATTCAAGTCTTTTCCCTGCCCTCCTATCATCATACACAACCCTCTTTACCTCTCTGTTTGCTCCTTCCAGGACAGGACAAAACCCTTCCTTTCCATGTACCCAGGGTGAAACAGAACAGAATCCCCTTCAATTCAGCTCAGTTATCTGAGGATGTGCATAATTCTTGCACTTTTCTTCCACGGCACTGTGAGAGATCTGCATCTTTCCTAAGAGGAGGTCAGATCTATACAGACATGGTAATTTATTCACTATAACTGTTTTTTTTACTATCCTTTGGGAAACAATCGAAACAGCACACATTTCTTACAACATGAGTGCATTTTTACTTGTCTCTTAAACATGATTCAGTCACTGGGAACAGGAATAAAATGAGGCTGTTTCACAGACTTCCAAGAGATATCTTAACCCCTCAACCTGGTATTTTTCTCCATTGACCTGCTTAGGTTACAGAGACTTCCCTAAATTTCCCCCCTTTGGTTAAAGATTTGAATGCAAACCAATGCTTACCCAACAAATTATCTCACTACCATAAATGTAATTAAGAATGAGGGCCAAATTCCAATCACTTTTAAAATGACATTGTTTCAGTAAAGATCATTCTGTATTCTGAAAGCTCAACTGATGGTGTTACACCTTAGCTGGTCCATGGTGGCTTTCTCTATGCAAGCAAATAATAAGTTACCTGAGGAGTTACCTGGACATAGAGGAATACCCTGCCTTCTAGTGCTAGAGCAGTGCCATTAGCATGTACCAACTAATGTTTCCTCACATAATTCCTGGGTACTGTGCAAAAGTTAACACTGAATGGACATTGCCACCGAGGTCACATACACATAGTCAATCTCTTTTGGAGGCATTGGGGATTAGCACAGACATGGGCAGTTCTGTACAAGTTAACCTCAGTTACTGTACATTTTTCTGGACACTTTCATTTTGCCAGCTTATAGCTGGTGGTATGCTCTAAACCCACTCATTGGGCAAAGCAAAGAACAATTCTGAACACCACTGGACAGCCTTTAAACTATAGTGCATCTTGAAAACCAGGACTAAGGCTGAGTCCTTAGTTACCACACTCAGCAGATACCAAATATTTTCTTAAACCTCTGTAACATGCTCATGATACATTTGATGCCTAAAATACAGCTATATCATGAATGCCTTGTAGTGTAGTATATGTTGCTCTTACTGTGACTAGCATTCCATGAAAAATTAAGAGCATACTTTAATTACAAAGCCTAAGCTGGGATAATTAGATGCACAGCGTGGCTCTGTTACATAAAGATTGAAAAGTATCTCCTCTTGAAGTAAGGGATGAGTATGCACATGTAGTCTGTGTCTGCAATTAATAATAAAGCAGTGCTGTTGTGGACAAAAGGATCAATAGATTAAACCACCCCCAACCTCATTATAATTCAACAATGTAGGAGGAGAAGGTCATGGCCATATTCAGGGGTTAAAATTAAGAGGAAGATTCATTAACTTTGAATCCACCTCATCATGCTTGCAAGTCTGTATACAGAGGGATGGCTTTACATTCTTAATAAGATAGGAAGCACTAGAAACTGAAAGAATTAGAAATAACTTCAGTGAAGTAGAATTTAAAACTAAGCAGCATTGACTATAAAACAAGATAGTAATTCAAGAAATACGTGTGCTCTAAACAACACTCATGATTGCATCAATAAACAGATAAATTCAATTTCATTATCTTGTGTTGAACTCTGATATTTTTCTGACACTTTTGGAAATTAATGATAATCAACAATGTAGGAACACTGTGCTTTAGCTTGTGGCAAAACAGGACTCAAAACATTATGCATGACAAATATCTAATGAAAAAAAAATCTTTGGTACACACTTTGTGACCTTTTCTTTGCCTTTCTCCTCTTTCATAGAGGACTCTTACTTTAGAGGAATGTGTGGGTACGGGTATGGTTGTTGGCACCACAGAAAGATTAACATGATAGCAAATTTGAAATCGTGGTCAGGTTTAGTACCAAAGATATAGGGTGGCACTGATGGCATGAGCTCCTATGCTTTTCATTGCCAACTTTGCTGCAGGAAGGAAAAGTATCACTGTGTTAGTATAACACTTTCTCTAAGTTTCTATCAGTTAGAGCTTCCCCAAGGAAATCTCAGAGTACAAAATGCTGTGGCCGAAGAACAAGAATTGTGAGTGCATGTGCTTTCACTTGCTTGTTTTACATCCATTCAGAAAACAGGTAAGAAGATGCTTCTGTCTTCTCTGTTCTGATGTTAAATCACTGACTGGTTTGTTTTGGTTTGGGATTTTTTATCCTTGCTATTTATTTTCAAATTAAAAACGGTAGTATTGAGCTGCCTCAGGAGATGGGGTGGACACCATGGTTCCAATGGTGTGAAGGTGAGTGGTTGCACTTCCCACACTGCTAGAAGTAGCCCAAGCAGTGAAGCACTGCCATGGAAATGTTTATACAGTGTTGGAAAACAGCATCACTCTCTGCCACTGGCAACTCCCACCTGTCTCTGGCTGACCAGAAATAAGGGAGTACAAAAGTACTCAAAATTTTCTTTAAAAACTCAGCCTTTGTTTGCTCTGAACATGATTCTGTCCAAGAGAATAACCAAGTCTTCTGCAACCCTGTCTTTGGTTAAGAAAATAGTAAATGATTTTCAGTGTTCCTGCTGTGAGCTTTGGCATGGTAGAATTCTGCAAGCTAAGAGCAGGAGAGTTGTGCATGCAGTACCTGCATGTGTGAGTGATGGGGCATGAGAGAAATGGGGTGCACATGAATACCCATGTCCATGTCATACCAGGGTAAAGAACAAAGCTGAGGGGCAATTCTGAACTTACCAGCCTACATTCAGGAGGGTGCTAACTCAGTTGCATGCCTGGTTTTGGATAGAACCTGTCGTACTACCTGCCTGTTCGGGGCATAGGCACAAAAATCACAAGTCTAGAAAAATAAAAAGAGAAAGGCTCTATAGGCACACTCTTTATACACTCATACTGAAGGCAAAAGAGATAGCTGAGGTATTTAAGGTATCTGAGGTCTAGTTTTATACACAAAAATAATCTCTTGGACTCACCAATTAAGAAGGGATCAGGCTTCAACTCAGGCCCCCTTCAAGCCATGCTGTGTTTTATGTTACAAGTGTTCACGATGTGAACACTACACCAGCAGATAACAAATGCCAAACTTCCAGATGTTTGCATCTTTTGATGAAATGCAACTTTTGTTCCATTTAATAATTTCTGAATTCTCTGGGATGCAGAAAAGTTTACTAAAACTTCCTCTGCTGTTGGAAAGAAGTGTTTTTCTTTTGAAGTTTTTCCCCAGTGGTCACTGTGTTAGATGACCTTGTGAAAGGTGAGTGTGCTGACTCAGAAAGTTTTACCTTGAAAGATAGTAAAATATTCTGAAAAGTATTGAAATTTGTCATCAGCATTGCAAGAAAAAGGTAATAAAAATCAAGAAATATTAAGCAGACAACTACTTTAAAATTGCACAATGTTTTAAATCAACAAATTTTAAATTACATAGCACATATAAAGAAGACAAAGTCTCATTATGGACATGTATTTTATTCTCCAGACTAAATTCAGTGATCTCTCAGCTTTCCTAACTTATATATATTCTTGGTTCTTTCCATGGTGTTTATATTTTAGGTGTTTATCATAAATAAAAAAGCCCTGAATTTAAAATACTACTCTGAATTTAAAATAAAGTCATGCTAACTGGGGTTTAATACAAAAATTATGATGATGCATTTTCATACTCCTCAGAGTTAACATTTATTACCTACACAGCACATCAAGTCTAGAATGACCTTGAAAATACATACAGTAGGGGTTTTTGTGGCAATTTTGCAGCAGCTTTTAACACAATACAGCAGCCGTCTCTAAACCAAGCTTATGCAGAGGATATATCGTGCCTATGAGTGTTCTGAGTTCACCAGCAGATGAAATCCATTTTTCAGTAACACAAATACTGGCTTAATTTATAAAGATTTATCGATCAATTTCTTGCCTGTAGGCTGTGTATGACAATCCTGTATTGAGCTCCTTTCATTCCCTTATGGGCAAGCTTAAGGAGAAGCCTTTTAGATCATGTTTCCTGCCATATCAGTTTTTAAAATTATGTGCTTTCTTTCTGGCTTTGAAAAAGTCTAGGAGATAGTAGCCAAAATATTTGTTGACTTCTTCTAATTTCTGATCCTTCAAACTTTTTCTACCAGGTGTATGGCTCATACTAACAAACTGGGATACTTGTGGTGGCCTGAAAGGAAACTCACCAGTTTAAAATCTGATTTTTTAAAGCAAATACCTCTTATCATATTTGATTAAAAATTTCCCCAACTATTTTAAGCTGTGTAATAATTAATAACCATTAATTTCCCCTATAAACCTAGGAAGCTGAATTACAAAGTGAAAGACAAATCACATTATTTCTAGTTTGTATGTTTTTCATTAGAAACAAAGACATGGCAGGCATATTTTATTTTTCATACTTTCATGATTTACTGTTCAGAAGTTTCTACAACTGGTGTCTTTTCAACATAGTTCCCACAGAAATATCTATTGAATGCTAATAAAAGTGAAAGACAGATTGAACAAAGAGGTGGCATAATGTTTCTCTCTCCCTTTCTTTGAAAGGATCTGAGATAATTAAAAAGCAAAACAAGACACTAAAACCCCATTCAAAAATGCAACCTATGTGATAAAAATATATACTTGCAGTTATCCTTCATGTTATTAATATATTTAAAAGCTTATTAAAAAAAACCCCACAAACTGTAATAAAATATACTTTACATCTTGAAAAATGATCAAAAACATAAGTTTAAAATTCTGAAAATAAAAATGAAACTCAGTACTTAAAAAAAAAAAATTGTATAATGTCCCTACCTGCAACTAAGTCCTAGCACAATAGTTTACAGAGACTTTCTAATTTCTATTTGTAATTTTTTTTTTTTAATTGAATAAATTTTCTGTGAACAATTACTGGAATTAAGTATACAGATAAATCTAGAATAGAGGAACCTTATTTTCTGAATAAAAATTTAGTTGTTTTGTAGGAAAGAATTTCTGTTTATATGGCAATGAAAATATTAAGAAATATTCTGAACTTTACAATTTTATTTAATGATTTCTTTGAAAAAGAATCTACTAATTTAAGATCAAAGGAACAGAAATAAATAGTAATATAGCTGTTGGCTTTTCCTTTTTAGCTCATAGTCCTTGTAAGCCCATGTTAAATCACATACTTAATTTATTCAGGAAAGATAGCAAAAGAAAAGCAATATTTACCCTTTACCATCCTCTCCATAATTAACATCCGTCAAACTTTGGAAGCCTAATCTGCTGGTCAAGTCACGGGTGTTTTCGCTTGCAATGACAACTATTTCAGCTCAGTTAGGAGACATAAATGTTTATCCTGGTTCTATGCAGGAGGATAAATTTCTGGTTTTATCAGCTGCATAACTGACTTATGTGATGTAGACTTAGGGGGGCTATACAAGTGCACATCACTTACCTGCAGTAAGAAGTTGCTTCAAATGGTGAGTTTCATATCATTAAGAAAAATAAAGATATTTGTTATGTTTGATCTTTGCTTGGTCTTAAAGGTGTTTGAGGCATGAGCTGAACCTGGTTTTATAATTTCATACAATCTTTTTGGTATATCTATAGCTGTATCTATACATATATTATTTCATCAATAAAGTAACCCACGTTCAAATTTAATGAATTAGACCAGTAATTTTCTTTTGTAGACAACCCCTCACATTTCCAGAAGTTTCATTGCTTGTTTGAGCACCAGGTAGCACAAAATACAAATCTTATAAGACGTGCACAACCAGTACCTTCGATTTTGGTCACCTGAATTTAAGAAATTGATATGTGGTAAAATAAGTACAAAAAAGACATTTAATTTTACTTCAGTGTCCATGTGTATGGATAGGTAATTTGAAAGAATTCTAATAATATTTGAGAATGGCACGTAAAGATAATGCAATATATTGAATTACCATCTACACAAGAAACGTTATGAAAACCTTGCTATAGTGAGGATAAAGGGTTCTGTATGAAAAGTGAAAACCTTGCTTTTGGTTGTAACTGCAAGGAAGAAATATGCCTTCTGTTCTGACATATTAAATAGTAAAAGAGTTGTCTTAACCATTTAAGAAAGTCAGCCTTCAGGATGCAAGCTATTTACAAGAGTGTTGAGAAAAGTGAAGTTTATCATTACTGACAAGAGAATAAGTACTAAAAAGTATATTTGTTATCTACTTGTTAACTATGACATGGTTAATTCATGGCAGAGTGGTGGGGCTGTGATGGTATAAGACATTGAGACATCTTATTTTATATATTTTATATTTGTATATCAAGTACGAATACTGAAAGTATAACTGCTTTAGCAAAAGTGAGGAGATCAGAACAAAAGTGAACTGCTTATCTTGCCAAAACCACTGTTAAAGTATATACATTGAGATTGGAAGTCCTGTGGTATTCCTACTGATTTATTTATCTTAAACATATGACAGCTTTCGTGGTTTTTTACCCTCCCTTAGAGGGCTCTTAATACTAAGTTTAGCACCACGATGTTTTATGCAACCGTGATGTGCCACAAAAAAAGAAGGGGACATAAAGCAATTCAAACTTTCTGGATTTCCTACTGGCACACAGATTTTTTTATTGTTGAGTGCATGAGTAAACGTTGCAGAGAGTAAATTATATGCTGCCTGTTGCAAGTATTTTTAAGGCAACACAGAGCTTTTTAATTTAAAAACATCATATGAATTTTTACAAGCAGCTGGTGTTTAAAGTATGTTTGTAAGCAAATTGCAGTTGATGTTTTCTCTGTTAATTTGGTACCGAGGGACAATCTTGAAAATTAGATCTACATATGAGTAACAAAAATCTGTTGTACAATGTAATTAACTGATCCAAGGTAGACCCTCAGAAAATGACACTAAATACAAGAGGTAAGTCTCAGAGCTCTTGTGTCATCGTGTTTGCATTATGATTCATGCATCAGCCAGCTCCAGTGGAGCCTCTGGAAGCAGCCTTCATCCCTGCAGAGCAGGGGCACTACGCTCTCTGCTGGGCACAGAGTTGGCACAGGCAGAAAGCAGAGGGCAGCTCTGGGTGGCGGTGGCCACCACAGCTGTACCCATCCCAAGTCCCTGGTGTGAAGCTGTAGCTGCCATGCGTTAGCCCTGGAAGAGCAATACCTTCTTCTGAAACACACAGAGTGTCTCCTGAGCCCAGCCCCTCTGAGCAGCAGCCAGGGGCTGCCCAACCCTTGTATGCCCACAGCAAATACTTTAAATTAGAGACACCCTTGATCCTCTCAGTGTGAGTCTGACTTGAGGGCCTGATGAAGCCAGAGAGGCTTTTTAACCCCAAACCAGCCTGAACCATTACTGCCTTGGTCTGGCTACAAGGAAACACCAAGTGCTCAGAGGCGTTTGTTTTTCAATCCTGACCTGCACAGTTGCACCAGACAAGGGCAACAGTACTACTGGCACATTCTAAAAGCTAGCCCAGTAGTTATGAGGTGGGAAATAGTGCAGTGGAAGGGCAGAATTCCCTCCCTCCTCCCAGACATGCACTTGTGTGGCCAGGTGCCATCCTCAGGGCTCTTCTTCAGGCCATGGCCTGGCCCTGACACTGACTGCATCTGGCTGAGAGCTGCAAATGTCTTGTTTGAATGCTGGACTGAGGTGCTGTGAGGGCAGCTCTCAATGCAAAGAGCAGAGCAATATAAAACCTTAAAGTACAAAACCTCAGCTGTTGCTAAACCATCTCAGTGGCCACTACAACAACGTCTGTTCCGTCATTTGAGTCTGTGACTATTTCTGCCTATGCCAGCAGGCTCACAGAGCCTAGCTGCTCTCATTTTCTGTTGGGAGTATTAGCACTATGCTTTGACCTTTAAGTTTCCATGGACAACTTCAGAAGAGAAACCATTCTGACAAGTTTATACTAAAATTAAGTGGACCCGACCCAGGCTGGGAGTCACCCATCTCTGTAACTCCTCATCCTCTACTCCATATTTCAAATCTATTAGAAGGGGGAATTTTTCATCATGACAAGTATCTTCAAAAACCAAGCACTTATCACAATAATGGCCTGGTCCATCCTTGCATTCAGGTAATAGCATTTCAGCTCAAAATGCCAGTATCTCCCAAGCACAGTGGAAGCACTCTACAAAAAGTGACATATGGATGCTGTGCATGTTAGGTATTTTGCAAGTCTGCACCATTAGTCTGCACCTGCCAGAAGACACATCTAGGTGGCACCACGGCTGCTGTGCTGTTGAGGTGTTCACAAACCTCCATCAGTCAGGAACACTACATCCAATCCCAGGCAAAACTTCCTCCAAACCTGCACTGATGGCTTCATAAGACAGTTTGCACCCACTGTTTAGGAATTGTGACTTTGGTCTCCAGTTGTCATGATGAGGGCACAAGGTGGGCCAAGTAAACCTCATGTTCAGGGCAGTTAATCACTCCTTGAAGAAGGCATATGCAGTTTGCAGGCACAATGAAGCTTTTATGAAAGGCACCTGCATATTTTTAGGTTTAGCAAATGTGTACATATCCTACAGAAATATGTTTAAAACAAACGCTAGAACCAGTAATTGAATTCAAGGTTTGGGTTTTGTTCTTTTAGTTGCAGATTTAATCTGATCCCCCGTGACTGTAGTAACTATATCTTCAGCTAGAGTTATTAGAGGAGGAAGAAATACACTCTCTGTGAACACAGCAAAAAGAACTCAATGAATCAGGCTTCACGCAGTGAGTGAGGCACGAGCACCATCTCGTGGTTTGTCCTTTCCATAACAGATTTCTTTAAAAAAAAAAAACCAACTCTAATTTCCTCATATTTATTTCCTATTATATTTTCCTCACATATAATATAGAATATTATATATTCTATTATCTCCCCAAAAAGGCTGTCAGTCCTTGGCTTTGGGAGGTGGAAAAAGAACTCTAATTTAAAATCTTAATCTAGATTCTTTCTTTTTAGTCTATGTCAGGGCAGACTATCTTTTAGGGTTAAATATACAGATTTTTTTTGAGAATGGTCACTGACACAACTATGACTTCTACACTTAGGAAAAAACAAAACAAAACACCAAACCAAAAACCATTCACCGTGCTAAAACCTTGCTTCCTTGCAGTGAAACTCTTTGGGTAGGGAGAACATATCTGGCACATACTGCAGTTTTGCCACATATTTGAAATCAGACTGCAAGGTGACCATCTGGGCTAAGGTGCCAATAGTTGTAGAGTTGAGGGTTGTTTTTTTCTTTTTTTGGTTCTTACATGTCCCACAGTCCTCAGAGCACAAAGGCTTCTGCTGAAGGATATAGTAAACTGATAAGTACGTCCAAACTTTTCCCTATTTATCCAAGTGACTCTATCATCACCATCAGGCACTTCTCTTCAGCTTCTTTCCTTGCTGAAATTGCCTTTAATGACTTGCAGAAAGGTGCAAGCACTTCGATCAGCTCCTTGGGTTTTTCAGAACAGCATCTTAAGTGCAACAAGTAAGAGCTGAAACATGCATACGCAATATTGATTTCAGAATGTCCTAAATGTCTACCTTTGTCTGTCTCCCAGCTAGGGTTAGGATGAAGGAATAATCTGTCTTCCCAGCTGTTTTAGATGAGGGAAACAGCTGCTAGACACAGCAGCTTACAGAGCAGAGAAACTTCCCACCCCTCATCACCATGCAGAGCCATTTCTAGAGATAAGTAAGTTACTGGAAGAAATCTGTACTTGCACCAGGCAGGCAGGAGACTCTGGCAGCCTGTAGGTATTTATCACCCTCTGTAGATCTGAAAGGCGTATGCAGTCTGGGTAAGCAGCTTATCACATTCCTGCAAAGTCACTGGGGCTGCCAACTGCTGAGTTTGAAAGTGGTTTTTGACAACAGCTGCAGTACCTTGAGGAGTACTGATCTCCATATGGCAAGTGCTGTGCTCTTGCCCTAGGTATGACTCACACCGACTGCATATCAAAGGCAGAGCCAAGATAGCTCAGCAGAGACATTAACAACAATCTGCATCTACGGTTTTCACACCTTTGGCACACAAATCACCCTCCTGGGCACTGGTTGGGAAACCTACTAGTAGTAACAAGTCATTCTCATTCTCTGAGGACCTGCTTTCTCCCTCAGCAGTAGATGATAGCATACCTGAGTGGGGACTGATTGTCCTTTTTTTTCCTGCAGCCCACCATTCACTGAAACTATTTATGAGGAGACCAAACATCCTGTGACTTTCACTAAGATGCATGGTTTTATTCAGGCTCCACAGTTCAGTGTTATTGGGCAAGGTTTCAAATGCTGGGCAGGATGTGCCACCCTAACAGATCCTATGCTCAAGAAAATTGTGTTGATAACAGATCAAGGTTCTTAAGATGTCACCCTCCTGTCAAAGGCTCCAATTTTGAACGTCTATTTTAAAGCTGGTAAGCAAGGATCTGAGGATCATATAAATCAAAAACAGTTGAGCAAATGAAAACTGCCACAATGGCTTGCAGCAGATCCATTACAGCTCGGCCAAAGCTTCATTAAGTCAAGATTGATCTTTCCAACAAAGCTTAAAGGTAGAAAGTAGATGTTCCTTACCACTCAGAAGATAGATGTCCATTTCTTCTCTCTTATCTGAAGGTAACAAGGAATTTTTATCAAAATTTTTCATTAATAAATTTCTACAGCTAAATAAAAAAGGAAGAACAGCTGTTTTTTACTCTGTACAACTTGTTATGCCCACTACAAAGTACATTGTGTTCCTTTAGTAAGCTCAAAAATATGAAAAGGTAGACTTGATTTACATTCACATTCGGTTTGAAAACACAGAATTTCAATTCAAGATGTATTCTACAGTACAACGCTGGTCTAAGAGCAAATGCTTGTGCCATATTTCTTAAAACTATTATAGGAAATAGCAATTCTTTTCAGATCACATTATCTGCACTCTTCAGGACACAAGAATTTCAGACCTGATGAAAATTTTGTAACAAATTTTGCTTGCAACATTTACCTCTTTCTGCTCAGCCTAACACTTGCTGGGGTTTTCTATGTATCAAGAGGGGACTAAATACCAGAATAACGTGTATTAGGATCAGATTCATTGAATGGTGCGGGGTTTGAAAAGGACCTTAAAGATCATCTAGTTCCAACTCCCCCACTGCAACAGGGACACTTTTCATTAGACCAGGTTGTTCAGAGCTCCAAAAATACTTCTGGGTTGGGCATTCAGTTTCTCTAGGAAACCTGTTTCAGTGCCTCACCACCTTGAGAGTAAACTTTTTTCCTAATATCTAATCTCAACCTGTCTCCCAACTTTGAAGCCATTCCCACTTCTTCTGTTGCTACACACATTATAGTTCAAGAAGCAGGACCTACAGTCCAGTCTTCCCAGTCTGTTATTTACTTACCAAAAGTGAAAAAAACACCCCAGATAATTCCACAAAATTAAGTCTATTTCTTGAAAGCTTGCCTTTCTTTACTCTGGGATCAGGAATATTTTGCTGACAGTGAGCTAGTTTGGCAACAGCAGCATAAATCCACCTACAAGAAAAGTTTCAATTGAAATGAAGAGTTGGTACTTCTGACACTATAGGCAATTACTGATAAGAGCCTTTAGGTAAGATGCAGGAAGGAATACATGACAATGGATGCAGTACATTTTACACAAACTCAGGACTTCCCTTTGCTAAATCAACAACTTAAAAGAAGCACATACTAGAAAACCTGCAAAAAGAGTGTGAAAAGCAATGTTTTAGGATGGTAAATAGGAAGACCAGATTTGTCAACCAAGTTGTTGAGGATAATCATTTATTTTAACATTTACAAGACAAATATGAATAGTATTTACAAATATATACAATATATTAAAATCAGCTTGTGATTTCAAAAAAAAAAGTCAAAGTATTTTTAGCCGTATAGCCAACATACAGTACTTTTTTTTTTAAAGTTAGAAAAGCTTGAAGAAATGGAAGAAGAAATTAAGGAAGAGCAATTTAATAGTCACATAAGAGAAGCCATCAGAGAAAATATTGCCAACGTCCACATTTTAAAAACAAAGGCAAAGTTTTGAAAAACCATAAAATCTAGTCTCCCTCACATTTTCACATTAAAAGGAGCTTTACTCACCTCACTCGCCAGCACTAGAAATGCTTTTAAAACCTTTCTGAGCAGGATGATAAAATAGTACAGGGGAATAAGAGAATTAAGCATTTTTATTCAGACAGAATAGCAGAAAGCATTCCCTTTGTGGATGACTAAAAAATTTTTTATGGGATGTTTGCCACTTTGTATTGGTCGGGGATGGATCACAATCTCTTTAGATTTTGTTTGCTTTTCTTAGTCCCAGGAAGCGGCCCTGTCACAGAGTTGTGTTTCACTGGTTTGCTGCTTACACAGTCACTGGAGCTGTGGTAGTTGCACATGCACTTAGTGCAAAAGTCAAAGCCACAGCTTTCACGATTGCACGTCGCTCTTTGGAGGTAGGAGTCATACTTGGCAGGTGAGCCGCAGCGATGGCAGGCTTTAAGGCTTTCAGTGTTTTTCAAGTTCCTGGCAGCCTGTTAGAAAAAGCACACAGAGAAAATAATGAGTAGAGGGTAAATAGACTCTCCAGACACTTCCTGATATTATCTTACTGTTTCAAAACATAACTTCTCCTAATGTAGAGATACAAATTAAAAATTTAGTCTAATTCTTGTTGCATTAAATTCTGATGGAGACTGAACAGGAATAATCAGTCTATAATTGCAGGTATTTTGTACTGGAATAGACATAGCCAATTTTAAATTCTAAAAATTTAAAAGTTAAAGGACAGGCTAAATCAAGAGCAGCAAGGGTAACAGCCTTCTTGAATCTTCCAAACCTCATTCAAGGATGGTGATGTAGTTGTGCATAGCTGCATGTATTAGGAATTAAATTTTAAGACTGCTACTGAACAGTTGTACTTTTATATTTTAATGCTACAAAGTCCTATATAGTAGTATTCTAGCATTTTGATTATACTTTCCTGTGACACTTCATCTTGTTCTCCTATTGCATCAATTTCCAGAATAAGATTTGAGCATAAAACCTTTTTGGAGTTAAGAAAACGTTTTGCTTTGCTTACTAACAAGCAATAGTTTTCAATAAGCATTTTGAATATTCTTGTAAGATATAGGTGTCAGTCTACCTTGCAAGTAGAAGAAAAAAAAAAAAAAGACAGCTTAAGAAAAATAACAAGGTGAAAGGGAAACAGGCAGTTGGCAGTTATTGACAACTCCAAATGTGTGACACACTATAAATATGAAGTTAAAGCCATCTTAATGCCAGTTGGCAAAAAACCCATAGAATGATTATAAGAAACATACACTGCTAATTTTTATAAAATGGAAACTAAGAACAATTAAGTCTTTAGTNTTTTTTTCATATATGACAAGACAATATTTAAGAAAAAAAATCATGTACGTGAAATTGTTAAGGAGGGGAAAAAAAAAACCTATGTAGGACAAACCAGTATATCAATAGCTCCACTTAGCTTCTGACATTGCCTTAAAATAAGTCCACTAAGCAAAATCTGGTGGCAATACTAATAAGAATTGCAAACACTTGAAATTGGAGATGTTACTTTTAAAAATCTGCTTTATGAGGTGATTGCCTGGCAGGCAACATGAGAGAAATTAAAGATCAGTGGAAACTGCCACTTACCTCAGAAAACTCTGTAAGCCTGCTGTGATTTCTAGATGCTTTGGATTGGGTGCTTTTTTTGTTCAAGTGTTTTGGTGGGGCTGCTTTCTGAATGGAAGCTAAGGACACTCTGTAGAGAACATACTCTCTTGTTGCAGTGTGCTCTGGTGCCTTAGTGACATTCTAACAAAAAGAAAAAACAACGGCTTAAATTTGGGGAGAAAACCTACTTGATACAGGTTTTTTTCATTTAATAGAATTTAATATGTAATTGTAGATCCTTCCTCCTGGTTTCCAGTAATTATGCATCACACCAAGGAGTACTACTGATCTTACCATAAATTTAACAGTCACTTCTGTTGTAAGTGCATAGAACAGCTCCCTAGTTCCTGGTTCAAAAACCAACCATCTTCTATTATGCACTACTACTTTCATATTAACACAGTTATTTAGGCAGAGCATGTAACCTATTCATCATTTTTTTAAAACAAAAATCAGTATTTCCAATTCTTTATGGTAAACCGGAATGCTTGAAGCTTTCTTTGTGAAAATAAACTCCACCCACCAATTTTTCAAGCTTCCAGTTCAAGTTACCACAAAAAAAGCATACAGTAGCATGGAAGAAATCAAGCTTTATGGGATGAATATTCAGTACAAATGTTTCACCCCAACAGATCTGTAAAATGCTACATAAAACTCAAAGTAGTTAACAACCTTATCCTGTAGCAGATCCTAAGCCTTTGTTTGTTCTGACTCTCCATCTCTCAAGAAGAAAAAACACTTCTAATGTTTTAAGAGTCCTGACTTGATAAAGCATTAGTCTAGTGTGGATGGATCTAGTATTTTTATTTTATAGGACAGAGGAATAAGGAATAGCTCATAGTGCAAAAAGCTTTTCAGCTTTCCATCATAGGCATGGTGAACTTCAGAGACTACTGCTATGAACAGAGACCCTGATTCACAGAGCCAGCTGAGCTGTTTATGTCAGTCATCCTCCCTTCTGGATCAATGGGTTTGCTGAAGCAAGAAAGGCTTTCTTGCCTCTGCTGGGAGACTCTAGGGCTTGCCCAGTGGGCTGTGCAGGCAATGACTCTCGTCTTCCTGCCTTTCTCTGTAACACAGCAATTATGTAAGCTGTTAAAAACATCTGCATCTCTCCTTGGATCACATTCTCAGTGCACGTTCCTTGGGGTCCCCAAGGAAGTCACTGATGTAAGTAGCAACACTTGAGACAAGGCATCCTAATAGGACAAACAGACACTTCAGTGACAGTTTTCAATCTAAGAAACTTTTCTGTGATCTGTTAAGTGTAGGATGAGACCTGAAATAACAGAAAAACCCTGGTGGCTCAGTGCAGAAACTTACAGAAAGGTTTTTCACAGCTCTGCTATACAGTTGGAAAATCCATTTATCTTCTTGTAGAATCTTCTGCCATGTTGTGCTGACTTTGGCAAAACTGCAACAACAACACATACATATCAGTTGCATCCTAGGAAAGCAATTTTTTAAATAGCAAGAACGAATAATCTTTATATTTTATATGAAGATAGACCATGTTCACAGTTGTGGTCTTTAATATGCCTTTTAAGGAAAAGACACATTCTTCATATTCATCTTGGCTTACATTGTCAGTTCATGTTTTAATCTATTAACACATATCTCTTAATATTGAGTAAATGTCATAAGCCGCATATCTAAAATATTAAGGCATCTGATTAGGTCTTTTCCTTTCCCAGTGAAATACAATGACATGAATATACTTACTTGACTAAATCCATTTCGTTGAGATGCCTTAAAATGTTTGCTAATATATGCTTCAGGTTCTTTTGGAAGAGTTCAACAAGAATGTCTATTCTATCCAGTCCCATTTTCTTTCCAATTAAGTTAGAAAGTTCAGATTTTCCCCTAGAAACAATTCTGTCTACAGCAGCCCAAGATTTAAGATTTCTTTTACCATTTTTCTTCAAAGTTGAGCAGATCACTTCTTCATAATGAATTACTGGCAACAGTGTCTTCTTTGAAAACTGTTCTTGGGTTTGGCTCTTCATGAGACAATGCTTTGGTGTACCACAGAGATTCCCAGCCAAAGGTAAACTATCCTCATGTTCCAGTGCATCAGCATAGTGAGTACTTAACATAGAGGAATAACCACTGTCATCATTAAGTTTACTGCTTTCCTTTGCCTCCATTTCACAGATATCCCCATCAAGTCTCTGGGTTACTTGGTTGTTTTCTTTGTTATGTATGGGTCTTTCTTCATCTTCAAGATCTAGATTTCTGGTGGCTGCATGGTATGAGTCACTAAGGAGTATTTTCTGATGCTCTTCTGCACAGCTTTTACAAAAGCCTTCCTCATAATTTAAGGGGCAAGATTTTTCCAGTCGTGTTTTTTCCACAGCACATTTCAGTGGTCCAAACCCAGCACGAAGAGACGTGCAATCAAAGTCACGTTTCATTTTGCAAGAGCGGCTAAGGTTTGATTTCATTTTGTTTGTATTCTGCAAGAAACAACAAGAGCAGTATGAAAACACAGCATAAACTAGATCACAAATTCTTTTTTTTATTAAGACTCCACCATGCTTTTCTTCTGCATTATGAATTTTACGCTTTTACCTGACTCACCCTTTAGTATCTAAAATACAACTACTGGAACTAAGAATTTGAACAACCACTGGTTGAATCTATGTAAGATCTTCATAGTTTCATGCTGCATATAACAAAGGGCAGCAAAACTGACTGGATGATTTACTTGGTCACCGTTTCAACAGCATAGATGAGATGCACCAGTGGTTCCACTTCCTACCATAAAGGTAGCAATATAGTCAAGACAATAGAGGTCCCTGCAAGGGGCACCAGGGGCAGAGAGGGTCCGTGAGTGACCACAGGCCTGTGCAGACCAGAGAAGCCTGAAGCTTGTATCCAACACCAGAGACAATGCTACTGCAGCCAGATATCTGGCATTTTTTAGAAGGAGGGAGGCTGGGTGGCATAGGAGAGGCTTGAGTGCTCACAAGTGTGAGTGAAATACAAAGAAAAGCGGCCATCCTTAAACAATGGTGAGAGTGAAATAAAGGTTTAATCATGATTTAAAGAGGATGGGAGGTCGATATATATCATAGGGGAATTGAGCTTTTCTTGCCCTGTTCCATTCCCCTCCCCCGCGAAATGTGGTGCTATCTATATTAACAATTGCGGGGGGATGGGCGAGGGCTGAAGGGGAGAAGGAGGTCATGTCTCCCCAGTTAAATCTAAAAGGAAAATAAATTTTAACATGCTTTGCAATCCATAGGAAATAGAAGATCTGCCATTTGAGTAAGAATTTTTAAGGATTTAAGCACTTACAGCAGATTTGGAAAGAAGCACGAGAAAAAGTTTTTCATTAACGACTTGGATAAAAAGTTCCTTCTTTGTACCTACGTTTGGTGGGAGAAAGGAGCAAATAGGCGTATGGCTTTGTATCGTGTGAGCTGGGGGAAGAGATACAAGCCCTTCCTAAGCCTCCTTCTCCTCTTCCCCCCTTCCCTGCGAACGACCAGAGAAGCCTTTGGGCTGAAATCCTGATGATTTGGAAAATGTCCCCAAATCACGTTTCGGTGCACCAGGGCCTGCCTCGACCCCCAGAGCAGCGGGTTCAGCCGCAGGGCCCCGCGGCACTGTCAGGCTGCTCCCGCCCAGAGCTCAAGATGGCCCGGGTCGGTGCGGGTAGACCGGGTCCCGGTTCCGCCGTGCCCCACGGCTCCGGGAACCTCATCCCGCGCCTTCGGGGGCCTCCCCTTTCCCCCGCAATGGAGGATTCCCCATAAAACGGCGGTGGCGGGGCGGGCAGGAGCGCGCCGGGGGGTATGCCCTTCCGACGGCGTGGCCGGCGGGCGGGAGACAGCGCGGCGCGGCG
>VWZN01000991.1:33369-45407 GCA_013396955.1 Regulus satrapa
GCCCCGCACCGCTCCCGGTCCCCAAGGAACCGGCGGCTGCCGCGTCCCGGCACTGACACGCGGCTAAGCGCAGCCTAGCGCCCGGCTACGGCTGCGTCTGCCTGTTTAAATGGACGCGCCCGGGATCTTCCCATCTCCCTGGCACGCTCCGAATGGGCAAAGCTTCTCTACCGGGGAAGGATTCTCTCCCGCACTGGAGATATTCAGGAACAATCCAGATGCAATCCTGCGCCATGTGCTCTAGGATGACCAGGCTTAAGCAGGGGTGTTGGCCTGGATGACCCACTGTGGTTCCTTTCTAACCTGACCCATTCTGCGATTCAAGTCTGGCGGTGGATCTGGGCTCCTCCCCATAAAAGAATTGTATTTATTTTATATGATCAATGCTACCAGAGCATTGTTCATATAAAAGAATTGTATTTATTTTATATGAACAATGCTACCTGAGCGTTGTTCATATAAGGAGTGAGCAGGAGCACTACTGGGCATTAGGCTGTTAACCAGTGCAAGGATCCCCTACCTCTGCTGGAAAGGCAATCTGCTCACAGCTCAATAAGTTGCATTTGCAGAGACAACATTCCTTGCATTAAAATTAACACAGAGCAAGCAGGGGATTTCAAATCTTTACACAGCAAAGCTTGCTACGACAGGTCAAGGAGGACAGTGTGATACTGTACTATGTACAGCACTGTCAAACACCTGGTTTGGAATACCTTTGTCAGCATTCTGCCAGAACTACGTTTGCTTTTTCTAACACTGATCAGAGCCTGGTCGGTCACTTGCAAGGCAACAACATATTTAGTGCTTGTTAAAGCCAGATGAGAAGTGGGTGGCAGGATCTGGCCATATAGGCTACAGGATGGAAGATCAGGGAAGGTCTAAGGTGACAAAGACCTAAACAAGTATCTAAGTTTCATGCAGTAGTCCAGTGTATAGACCTGGTCGATGGCCCTTACTTGTTGGGAAGAATATGAAGCTTAACAGTGAATTCTATCTATCATTTGGCATAAGAAGGCCTGGCTTTAAGTCACATCAGTAGGACTGTCACAAGTGCTCTCTAGTGCTCCATTTACAATACTGATCGGGTAAGAATGAAGACTTAAATCCTAGTTTCTGCTCCAATAGGTATCTAATTACACAAAAAGTGAGTCAGTTTCTTTTTGATTTTTTATGTGCCAGTTTGGAGTTATAAAACTGCTAGTAAATACAGACCTAGGTCTCATGCTTACCAACAGGAAATACGTATGCCTCATCGTATGTACAGAGACTGAAGTTAAGCACTCCATCTGAAGTTAATGTATGCATCTTAAATTAAAAGACTTGGAACTTAATCATAGTTACCATGCAGTGTTTACTAGGAAAAAAAGCTGATAAAGGTATCAAATGTTTTAAAATGCTGTTAAATAAACAGACTAAGCGCTGGTAATAAACTACTAAGTGCTGGTCACAGCACCTAACTTTTAGAAGATCAATAACTTGGTCAGTCAATTAAATCCATAAAGGAGAAATTAAACTGCTAAAATATCAGCTGAACAATATTGTAACAATTATTTTCATTTTTGACTTGAGCAGAAACACTTTTTCCAAAACCAATTCATATAATTCATCACTCGGCTTCCATGGCTTTTTTTTCTCAAACAAGGGATATTCCTAAACTTGGTTTGTGTTTGTAAATATGGGCCAGTAGGCCTTGAAAACATGACAGAGATACATTTTGACTCGCTTTCTCATGACACATATAAGTGATTAATAAATATATGAATAGGTAGAGCGGGATAATTTATTTATCACTTTTTCCCATTCACTCAAACAAAACAGGATTTTTTTTTTGTTCACTCAATCAAGCTATTTCACAATTTTGTGTGATGGTTAAGCCATAGTTTCAATGAAAATGGAAACTAGAAATAACTCCTTTTTAAATGTATGCATACCTTTGAGAGTGGTGTATCAGTTCTCAGTAGAAAAAATTTTTTAAACTGCTGTTACTTCTGGTGCACTCAAATTAACTTTTTCAATGGACTACTTCAGCAATAATGTCTTATGTGAAGATAATAAAGCCTTTTACTCGACAAATAAGAAAACTGTTCAATATTCATGAGGAAAGAAGTTGTGATGTTTTTCACAATTTGAAAAAAGTTCCATTTTCTGGGTGGTGCTCTGAGAAGCTTCTTTGCAGACCAGAGTCTACATCTGTTGTAATGGCCTGAGAAAGAACAATGTTTAGGAGGAATTATTTTTCTCATTTTCTGAAATAATTTCCATTAGAGATTCATAATCAGCATATTCCCTCAGAGTTTGTATCATTTCATCTAGCATTTCTTCCCCTAGCATGAAAGACTCAACATGATGCACTGATCTGCTTATTCTGTGGTCTGTAATCCGGTCCTGTGGAAAGTTGTACGTTCTGATCTTCTCTGATCTTCCTTTAGTCCCAATCTATTGAACAAGAAGAATCAGTTTATCATCATCATCGCCATCTCACAAAAATGATGAAATATTGATTAGGCATATAAAGCAAAAGGTTTCTCTTCCTGCCATGACTATACAAAATTTGTTATAGTTACATAGCACTCAGATTACTTCAACAGCTGCAGTAATTTTTCTCAAACACGTAAAATAACAATTTTACTGCATCTTTTTCTAATACTATTCTGGTTCTTCATGCTTCATACAATCCAGTTTGTTTCACTAGATCTCTAGGATTTATATACTACTGAAATTTTAAGTCTGGCTAATATATGACCTTTGTTGCTGGAGTAAAATGCAATGTTGTTTAGAGAACTTGGGGACTCCACAAATTTTGTTCTCCAGTGTGGTCTAGTGGAAGGCATCCCTTCCCATGGTAGGAGGGTTGGAGCTAGATTATTTTTATGGTCCCTGCCAACCCAAATCACTCTATGATTCTATGATTTTTTTTTTTGCCTCATATATGTCCTTCCTGGGCTCCTGTTGCTCTATATTTCCATTTACTAGTTGCTGTTCAACAAAGGTGTTAGTCTAAAAACATAGGCTTGTACAGAATTATATCCCAACTAAATGAAACTTACTTGAATCTTTCGAGCACTGTTTCTCTTTTTGGTTTCTTCTTCTAGTTTGGCGTTGTAAAGTTTAGCACATAGCATTTGCATAGCCTTCTCTTTGTTTCTAATTTGGGATCTTTCTTGCTGACATTCAGACACAATCCCTGTCAAAAATATCGTGACATTTAGCACTTCAGATTAACACATACTAAAAGAGCTCTGCAATTTCTGGAAGATTTTTTATATGTTACATTAGGCTGTTACATTTGGACTGGGAATGTAGAAGTCCAAGTTTATTAATGAGTAGTGATACATTTTGGGAGAGAAGTGTAGGCTGAGTTGTACAGGTGTTTTAAGCCATAAGACAAGAAATTTGTTTCAGTGGAAATTTATTTCACCCAGACAACAGATGGATAATGAAATAAAAGATGTGTGATGTGATGTGACTTATAAAAGACACCGTCATTAGTCATAAATTTTGGCCACAGTACCAGGAAACATAGGATTTAAGGAAGAGGAAAATGCATAAGATAGCGAGGGTGTTGCATATAAAAAATGGGCCCTATTTTATTAAAAAAAAATAAAAGGGCATGCTTTCTCATCACAAAACACACAATTAAAGGTAAGAAAAGAAAAGCCAAAAGAAGGAGCAGGGAGAAGAAATACAGTACAAGCTAAATTTTTATTTGGATTTATTAAGTAGCTCTGGTAATATTAGAGGATGATTCTATAAGATTACATAGTATTACTTTCTGAAAGACTTACTTATAAACAACATTTTGGATCGACATGAAGGTTTATAAAAAGATTTAGGATGACAGAAATAGAAGTAACAGGCTGATTTAAAGGGAAGAGAGATAAGAGAAATGAAGAAGGGAAAGCTGGAACAGGAAAAAGTCAGGAGCTAATGTGAGGTACAAAATCCCCTGTTAGCCATGCATAACTGCAAAAAATTTGCAATACACTTTAAGATCTATAAGAGATCCTAATAACTGCCATCAGCAAAAACTAAGATCAGTTGCTGATTTTAGTTTGTTGTGCTTTTATCCAAATATACGGGCAATCCAAAACATTTTTAATCTGGGGTATCTTTTTGTCACCATATAGTGAAGAGAATTTTAACCTCTCCACTGCTTGCTCTAGTAAGGTGATGCGACAAGTGCAGAATGGATTGATATTTCAAACAGATACAATAAAATTGATGGCAAAAATCTGGACACACGAAGATAAAGTGCATTTGGGATTACCCTGAAACCCTGTAAAGCTTGACTAATGTTTGCTGTAGAGAAGAGGAAAAGTTAAAAAGCAATGAAAGTCAAGAAGGCTGTTGTGAATTGCCCAAAGGGAAGTAAAAGGCTTCAGAATGGCAATAAAAAGCCCACACACAATAGCTAAAATCAGGTAGCATTTGAGGGTGTATCTGATCCCTGCTATGTTTCCTAACCTGAGCCAGAGGGATGAGCATCCTAACTATGTGTGTCATCTATGGGAAAGGAGCCAGCAGACAAATGGGAGCTGGCATCCTGAGTAGACTCTGCAATTAAGAAGAATGTTTTAATACGGAAATAGCACCATCTCTCTAGTGGAGACCAGTCAAGAAATTTCAAATCATTAGATTTCAACCTACTCCATTTTTTGGTGTAAATTTCATTATCTGAAAGCTTAAATACAATTTTTTGATAGAAACTGATCAGAATGCTTTTAGAATGTCATGTTTAATAGCAAAATTAACAGCTTACCTACTGAAGCCAGTAGTCTTCACTGTTAAAAACTGGAGTGAGCACAAGATTATGCATTTAGGGTAGTATGAATAGACATGAAAACTACATAAAACCTCTGCTCTACTGCTGCCCAGGTTTGAAAATAAAGACATTATTTCTAAAGAAATTCTGACAGCAGTTTTGGAGCACAGATCTTGTACTAAGGAAAGAATGAAGCCGCACCTGTTGGAATGTGAACTATCCGTACAGCACTATCTGTGGTATTGACATGCTGGCCTCCAGCTCCACTAGCTCGCTTTGTTTCTATCCGTAGATCCTTTGGACTGATTTGCAGCCTCATCTGTCATGGGAGACAGAAGAAGAGGAAAAAGGCATTTTATATTGTTTTTTTCTTGACAGCTAGCAAATTATTTTAGAAGGCACATTCACGCAAGATCAAACTTCTGAATGTTTATGGGTACAAGTTCAAATCCTCTTATAAATGGATTAAGAAATTTTGGTAATCAAATTGGAATGCATTTCTGGAACTCCAGAAATCAGCCAAATAGTAACTTAGTGCATAACCATTGCTGAGCACTAATTTTCCTCTCTTCTGAGAGCTCTGCATCTTCTTCCAGCAGAGTTAACCACTATTTGATCTTGACTACATGGTTTTTAAATGAAATGGCAGATATTCCCTTTTTTGGCTTTGGAGTGAAACAGTAGTCTCTGTGAGGAAGGAGCAAGACAAATTCAAGAAAGTTCAGGAAGGAGTAACATCTCTGACATGAAACTAAGATCAAAACAAAGCTTTCTTAGCCGATTGCTTTTAAGCAAGCAAATATAGCAAAACTGAATTATCATACACTTAGAACAGTAAGTGAGGACACTACAAAAATGGGAAAGAAGAAGTGCTAAAAGAAGTAATCTATGAGCCTGGTAAAATGACTCAGTCTTTGGTTACTTTACAGAAAATAGAGTTTTCCACAAAACACTGTGAGATAGTCACAGTGCATTTTCAAGTCAAGTAAACTGTCAGTGACTTTAATGAGATTAGGATGATGAGAAAAGGCAGAAATTCTTTATTTCATCCCCATGATAAAAATAAAATAACAAATATGACCTGGTTTAAAATTAAGATTAAAAACGTCATTTCGTGAGGCTATCAAGAAAGGCAGAAAACACTTGGTATCAAACATTGGTCCTCGTAATGCCTGCTGTACTAAAAGATAAATATTACCTCGGTGGGTTGGGGTAATATTGCAACAGTCATGGTGCTCGTGTGAATGCGTCCTTGTTTTTCTGTCTTTGGTACCCGCTGGACACGATGCACTCCTCCTTCAAACTTCATGTATTTGTAAGCCTCAACACCTGCTATACTGGCTACTGCATGTCTTAGGCCACCTTAAACAGAGAAGAAAAACAGCTGTAAACCTTTAAGAACTGCTGATACTACACTGTTATACTTCAAACAGTGTATTTACACACCACTGGCATTTGTTTCTTAAAATGATGAATTTACCATTTAAACACTTGGGCAAAATTATGCCAAAAATGCAAGAAATATCTTAAAGTCACACTTATTTATTCCCACACTACCTCAAAAAGGAAAGGACTGTCAACGTCTCTTTTATGGAGCCAAATTTAATTTTTATATACATTTTTTTATACATTTTATATACACTTATATACATTTTTTCCTGAAGCAAACAGAACACAGGTTCCTGCACCTCTTACCAATACCTCCAGCAAAACACTTGATAGCAACATCCTACAAGCATTGAACAACTTAGAGCTTGGAAGCCCATAGCAATCACAGCTTTGGGACAGAGTTTGTTGCTCTACTGGTTTATGACATTCTTGATCTTCCCTGTTTGCTGGTGTGCAGTATAAGCGAAGGATCACAGAAGTGATGGCATTATAAATGGATTTAACTTTTCACCCATTTTTGTTTTTCATGCTGCTCAATTCCCAAATCCCATTCTCAGCAGAGTGGATGGTGTGCCAAGGGAATGAGTGAAGAAGACAAAGATGGCCTTGAAAGAGTACTGGTCTTCTAACCTTGCAATATGAAACCACAGCTGAGGAAAAGAAGAGGCACATACTTCTCGGAAATACTGGTTTAGGCCATCTCTCAGATTAAGGAACACAACCATAGGGACAAAGCAACTTTTTAAGAATGGAAAAAAAACCAACATTGAATCAGAAAATGCCCTGCAGAGCAGGAAAACAAGTCATTTGCCAGAACACAGGCCAAGTTGTTCACCTCCATGGACATGTTTGTTCACACATAACTTTACTAAAATATATATTGTTTTACAGTGATGTTTGTGAAAGATAGGAGGAAGCAGTTTGGCTTCTCCTTTCACATAATTTTTGTCCTTCTGCTTTTAAAATTTGTAGTTATATGTGCGCCTACTGTGCTTATAATAAGATGACCAGGAAACTGCTTCACATGACAGGTATTTAGATCATACTGCCTCAAACTGACTATAATGAACACAGGTTTATTATAAGCCAGGTAAAATGAAATTTTGACGGACCTTTTATTGTGGCAAACATGCTGTAGGCTTGTCAAGTATAGTTAACTCCTGATAATTATCTGTTTGCCCCTTTCATATAAAATGTCCCAATCTATCCTGATATCTGATTGACTCAGAACAAGAGTATGAGTTGGAAATGATTTTTTACGTCGCATGCTGAGCTATACTCAGATCGGGGAAAAGTCACATCTCTGTCTCTGCCTGCCACTACAGGGTGAGAGGCAGTGGATAAATAATGACATGTGAGTTTGTGCTTCAACATGTGCAAGGAATCTTCAACATGCTATTTTTGACCAGTGGCATCCCATGGGGTAGGTCAATAAAGTAACTTAAGAGTGGACTGTAACCTGTATTTTATTGCAGCTTTATTTAACATTCACCTTTGTTCACACATGCTCACCTTCAGATTTTAAACTCAGGAGTTCTCTGAAATAAGGGAGTTTTACATTTTAACATAGGACCTTGCATTTGCTCATGTGATCAATAAAAATGGATGTTACAGCCTACCGTCACCACCATCTTTAGCCCCACTCTTACGCAGCGCAGACACTTTCAACCTGAGCATTCATTCATTCATTTCACTGGCTGTGCCATGTATAGTGTCCTTACTTCCCATTTTATTTCCAGCATCTGTTTTGATATTGTGGTTATGCAAAACCAAAAAACAACCTGCAAGAGGTTGATAAAAGCTAGGGCTTCCTTTATTTTTCCCAAGATTTACATCCTAAACACTAATTTTGGTGCACAGACAAATGCTCAGCAAAACAGACTTTAAAATATACATTTAGCCATTAAAAAAACCTAGCTCTTCCAATGAGAAAATATGGATAGATATATACTAGATTAACAGACCAGTTCAATTTCCCATTTAAGGCATTAATGAGACTATCTCTGAGGGTGTGGGTTCCTTGTGCAAGGGCTGAGCTCTCACCTTGCTGGAAGGTGAAACAGGCCTTGCTTAAGGTAACTGAAACTGTGCTCTGAAGGTGAAGTGTATGAGACTTCTGGGGTTATACAAATCTAAGCCTGGCATCAATGGAAAGGGCAACTCTCCTCTCTCCCTAGTATGTGAAAAAAAGAAGACACAGACCCTTCCTCTTTTCTGTTTACACCCATCTAACCTGTACAACGTTTATTCCATTTACTTTAAAAAAGCCCAAAGTAAACAGATTTTGTTGGCTTTGAAGGCTGAACTGGTTCAGCTCCTGGCAAAGCGTTTGCCTGGCCATGAATGGGGATGAACATGACTTGGCTCTTTCAGCAAGAAGGTGCACTGGAATATGAAGCTTCTCATCTCTATCTCCACTAGAACTGTAAAAACAGTTTACTTGGCACTATGAGCTCATAATCTTGTTAATACAAGAAGTTTATTACTATTAACAAATCGAGATAATAGAAAACAAGGAATTCAAAAGTCATAACATTTTAAAAGAAGTATATTAATTGAATCATTAGCAGCTACTCTAGAGGGGAACAAGCCACTCTAGAAGGGAGCCTGAGTTCATGTTTATCAACTTGAAATAAGGTACTTGCTAAGAGCTCTAAAGGAAGTTATTCAAAGAGTTTACAAATATAACACTTTTTAAAGTCAAATTCTAATAAAGACTTTAACAGCTGCTATAGATGAACTACACCCAAATATCCCATTCCCTTATATTATGGATAAGATCCTATTACAAATAAATTTGGTTTAGGTTTAACTTAATGAATTATTTTAATAAAATTGATTCCTCTACACCAATAGATCCATAATAAAAACATATATTTCAAACTTCCACCATTCAACTTAATCCATAAACAATAAAAATTAGATAGCAAAGTAGAACAATGTACCAAAAAAAGTTTATATAATATATAAACTTTATAATTAAAGTTTAGTAAAAAAATAATAGTTAAACCAACATATCTGTATCACTTTCTAAATTTCCTTCTGCCAAGCACTTGTCTTTCAATAGTTTTAAAATGTAGAAATTAAATTACTAAAAGACAAATTTTCTCTGTAGCACTTTAGTATTTTAATAGTTTTTCTGAAATGGAGTTTCATGCCCAAACACAGAAGCTGAGGAGAACTGTACTCAGACATTCAAATAACATTCCTCTTCTAAAATTAAGATAGTGCAAATTAGCTTTCTTTACTTAGGAAATTAAAATGTCATATGAATGAGTGTTTCATCTTGAATTAAGAAGTTACAATACTTTCATTACTGACCTATTTCACTGGGAAAGTATTCTAATACTTCAAATTTCCACTTTTTATAAGCAGCATATCGTTGATACATATCAAATATCTCCGAGGTGAACAGCATGGCTTCCTGCCCTCCAACTCCAGCAGTTACTTCCATGACAAGATCACTCTCATCTGTTTCTTCTGAAGGAATCAAAAGCAACACTATCTGTGAATACAAAAGCACCCAGCTAAGACTCCTCTCTGACTCTGCTATCCCCACCTGAGACAATGTAAAATGCCAGACAAGTCCTAGCTGATCTAGGCTGTGCTCTCCTGCCCTGAGGGCAGCCTCCAGCCAGGCAAAGGTGCATAAGGGTGATGCTGCATTGCAGGAAGGCTCCCCGTGTCTGTTTATAGTCACAGGAGCTACAAAGGCCTCTCTTGAGAGCCACAAAAAACTTCAAAGAAGTTTTTAATTCATCATGGGTACTGTGAGGACAAACCATGGGACACATGCCTGTTCTTGCAAGGAAACTGAATATCTCTCCCTTCTCGTCAGACTCCCCTTCAATTCTATCTCAGCTGAAGAGCTAAGAAGGTATGGATGTTCAGGAGCACAATCCTTCAACAACACTAATGTATTGTTTGTTTATTTACTTTAAAAAGAGCCTGATTTGCAGAAGAAAGATATAATCAAACAATTAAAAAACCCTATTAAATTTTTGCATGATCAATCAAAATTCGGGATGATTTGCAAATGCTTATAATCCTCTTCCTTTACTAGCATTAGGTGATGTTTCTTTCCACAGATGACGACTTCTTCAGGCAGAATTATAACTATTTACAAAAATATTTATAAAGTGACTGTTGCATAGTTGTTGGAGGAATAAAGAATGTGACCATAGCAGCTTATACACTAAGTTAAAATAGTTTGTTTCTGTAAAGACTTTTTGTTAAATAGCATAGATACTATGTAAAATTTATATAAAATAGCAGCCTAAAGTAGTTACATAGTGTTAAACTTTTTCCAAACCCACAGTAAGTGATACTATGTAAGTTTAAAGTTTCCAAGGGCTAAATAGTCGGCAATCCAGGAAGGTACACCCAGACAGGACAAACTGTAGCACCTACTTAAAAAGAAAATTTAATGCAATCATTTTCAGGTACAAAGAGGCACTTGCTTACAGGATGTCTTTATAGCACCTGATTTTTTTCATTTTCCTCAGCTAAAATACACTATTTGAGGACAATAATTAGCACAGAGGGGAGAAGAAAAAGACCTTACCACATGCATCTTGATGAGAGTCATAGAATGGTTTGGGTTGGTAGAGGCCTTAAATATCACCTAGCTCCAACACTCCCAAGAAGACAATTTGGCTTTGTTAATTTAAGAACAGCAAGGAAACAGGGGCTTTATAAGGTGATCTAACCTGTTGTTTCAGTTCAGCTATCTCTTCTTCACAAGAAGCAATTTCTGTTTCTGCAAGCTTCCGGAAATCTTCATTCTCATCTGAAATATTTGAGTATGGTTAATCCTCAGACTTTTATCAGTGCCATTCAGAGAAAACCTTCTGAAAAAAAAACCACATTAAGAACTTTACCTACAAAATACCCCCAAACGAAAACCGAATTACCACACAACCTCTCCCTCCCCAAAACACTAAACCTGCCAGAAAATCAGATTACTAATAAGGCCTGTAAAGAAGATTCTAAGTACATATGAAGTGTTTTCTAATCCTATGCAGGTATGAGACATGAGAAAAATCCTCTAAAACATCAAAAACTAAAATCCAAGCCAACCAAAAACCTAAACTTTTACTGTGCCAGTGGTCAAACAGTAGCACAGGTTGCACAGATTGGTAGTGAATTTCCATCCTTGGAGATAGTCAAACCCCAACTGGGCAAAACGCTGAGGAACTTGTGGGTGACACTGCTTGAGCAGGCGGGTGGCCTAGGTGATGTCCAAAGGTCCTTCCCGCACCAGCCATTCAAATGGCTCTAAAATGTGGCTTAAAAAAAACTATTTTCTGTATTCCAGTGTGGCAAGAACTTGAAAGATTTAAAGAGTGAAGTGGCTCCAAACCTGGCACTCCTTGTTAAAAGGACTAATACCCCCTATCACTGTATGCAAAATTCTAGGGTTCTACAGCTCTAGGGAATATTTAATCATTTAACGAATGTTTACTGGTCCTAAAGTACTCGTTTTCTACATTTTAGTTTTCTAACTGCTATCAAAACGAACCTCATTTCTGCCTTAAAAAAAAAAATACCCATTATTTGGCAGCACTATAAGTGTCTAGCTACCGACACACATCGAAGTCAAATCACAGTGTGGAGACAGCAGATTCAGGGGCTGACTTCTGTGACTGCCAAAACGGAGACAGGCAGGCGGGCGGAGCGGGAAAGATGGATCATAAACAAAACTCCACCAAAACTTTAAAAATGTTCTATCCCCGATTAGTTATCTTTGTGGGATACGAAACAGGTTCCGGTATCAGCGCTTCCCACGCTGGCGGAAGGACTTTTCCCACTCACTCGTATCCCCGACCTCTGCTCGGGCTCCTTCTTTGCCTCCGGGCTCCAGCAGGTGACACGTGTGTCACACCCC
>VWZN01000991.1:45626-62121 GCA_013396955.1 Regulus satrapa
GGCGGGGCGGGCGGGTTCTGATTGGCCAGCGCTGACAGGGCGGGGCTCCGCCTCATGGCCCCGGCCGGGCGCCTCAACGCCCTCTGCAGGCTACGGTGGGGGTTTAGTCATTCTGAACCCCAAAAAAAAAAAAAAAAAAAAGCCATCCGAAACCAAACCCTACCAAATCCTCCGTATCCCATGCTTCTAACAGGACTTCTAAGCAAGAGCCTCTTCGGGGGTACTAAGGTTTCTATCGGGGCGGTTTAAAGTCTGCATATGTAAAAGTGAGGTTGGCGGAAAGTGTGAGCTGGGGCTTTGGATATCCAGGTTACTCTTGCAGACCTTCTCCCTCCCGAAGAAATCTTCATAATTCCTGAGCAGGAATATGCAGACATTGTGGAAGGATGGCCCCACACCGAAAGCAGATGTAAAATTAAGCATTTAGAGGAAAATAAATGAATTGTTAGAAGAACACAAAAGGGCAATCCGAAGTGCCTTCACATCAGAGATTAGTGGTGAGACTAAAAGACAACCCATTGACAAAATACAAATCTGAGTACAGTGTTTTACATGTAAGTTTGAAGTGGGAAGGTAAGGAGGATGTAGCCATTAGGAACTGTGTGTTGTGGGATGATCTGGGCAAATCCCTCCTGAAATGCAGACCAAGCGCATATTACCTTGTTTTAGAGAACATCATTAATGAGATTCTTGGGAAAACTCAAAACAGTTTAAAGAATATATTTTATTATAAAAATGTGCAACTATCCATAACATTTTATTAGGCAGTATTTTATATTACAATCATTGGAGGAGTCAGAGTTGTGTCCTTGCCTTCCTTCTGTCTTGCCAGAACTAGGCAATCATATCTTACAACTAAATTACACTGTTGGAATAACAGTTACTTCCTTATGAAACATTAGTAAATTGTTATTTTCACGAATGCAATATCAAAAGCAAGAATAATTCTTGAAAACCTAAGTAGTTTTTGTACTCAAAAAAGAAAACTTGGAAGTTTTTTTCCCGTGACAGAAATTCAAAGGCCAGTGTGTGAATTTGCTATCCAAAATATCAAAAATTAAAATTAATGGTTAGATAAAACTGTTTTCCTATGATTTTAAGTGCAGAATTTCTGATAACATGTATTGGTAAAATACTGTGCAGCAATAATTTATAAGTAAAATTCACACTGGAAAATTTTTTTAGAGAACGTACAGTCTGCATGAGTTGTCTGGCACTAATAAAAACCCTAGGCCATCACTTAGGAAATCTCACCCACCAATAAAACCTTCCTTTGCACCCACTACAGCCTACCCATGAAGCTCCTTGAAGTCTTCTTTCAGAAGCATAAAAGAAAAATGCCCTAATTTATGCTTCAACAAACAAAAAATTTTGATGTTCTGTAACAATGGATGAGAGTCTAACTGCTGTGTTAGCCCAGCTTGTAAAGAGACCTATGGCAAACTCAGGAAACTTAAGAGTAAGGGGTAATTTAAGACAAAAGCTTTTGAGAAAGAAAGAAAAAAAAAAGTAATCTGAGCCAGTGACTGATGATCAGCCTTTGAATCACCTGAATCACCCTGTTTTAAATGAGAAGGATTTCCACAGGGTGAGTTCATGGCTAAAGGAAGGGGCAAAATCAGCCTTTTGGTACCAAGTTAAAATAATATGCAGACACTGTTTCTGTCAAGTCTTTGTCCAACTGATTTTGGCACTATTATTTCTTTGTTCTTTCATCCCTCTAGGATCACTTGTACTGCTGGCAGAAGTATTCAGAACATGTTTGAACAGGGATGATGCTTTGTCACTGCAAATGTACTAGCAAGTGTATGGGTAAACTTTTGTTGTGTCTGAGTCCCAGATTGTACAACAGTGCTACTCCTGGCTCTCTTAAAAAATAACACCATTATAGGCTGAGAAAAACCCTATTTGGAAGTTGGTAGTTAGACAAGATTGAGATCAACTTGGAGGAGACATTGCAGCTGTCTGCCTATGTGCAACCTTAATTATTCGTTTTGTGGGCTCAGGCCTTAAATAAGGGCTCAGGCTTTGTTGGCTGAGTCAACAATTCCAGGAGCAGGTTTACAGACATTGTGGAAATATAGTCTTTCTTCTTTGCCATGTAGAAAGTTGCTTAACTTAAGAGACTTTCTTGTATCAGTTTTGATTGCTTTTGAATTGATGATGTGGAATACTTCTGCTAAATGGCTTTTGCAACCAGTTCCTGCATATGGAAGTTGTGGGTTCCTGAGCAGGCTTACAGCATGGTCAGTCCAACAAGCTGCTCTTACTGAAAAAGCCCTCCACCTGATTTTAGATACTGGCTCCACAGACATATGCTCCTTGTAATTGAGTTTGCTGCCTTGGGAATCAAGTTTGGCATGGGATGGATGACATCTTAAACCCTGGCTTTTGAAGCTAGAATGTGGGTCTCCTTTATTTGCTCGGTTTAGACCTCAGCCTAACAGCACTTCAGCATGCTTTTACTTTAAAAAATAGCTATTGCTGGCTGAAGTCTGGTTTGTGTCCACTTTCTGTTGTCCTGCAAACAGACTGTGTGGACTCCACAGGTACTCAAGTGAATTATGGACTGGCTGTGGACCTGGATGTGCTATGACCACATCTCCATAGTACCATGCTGTAGCTCTTTAACCTGCAGTGCAGCCACATGTGTCACTGACCCGTCTTTTCTCCATCAAACCTCTAGTCTCCTTCATACCTTCATATGTGCCTTCAGGCTAATCTGAATGCTCATGATCCAGTCTGTGTGTTTTGCTTCATCCTGGGTATCCCAAATGACTTTAAGTTCATTTATGTGAAAGCTGGTTATAAACAGCTAAGTAGAACATATGTGTAGCACAATATACAGTTTCTTGCAACCTAAAGGACAGGAGGGTACAGAAGTGCTCTGCCTATTTTTGGCTCTTTGGCATTAGGCTCTATTTGACAGGAATTCATAACACTGGGCAAAAGTGACAAAAACATAACTCACTTTCTGTAGTGCACTTGGTATATACATTCTCATGAAAAACTGAAATACAAGTTAAATACATACTTATTTTATTCCAAGCTATATAATAAGTGCATTAGGCAGTTTTTCAAAGTGTATTGTACACTGCATGCACAATAAATCAGTTTAATAGCTTGACTATTTTACAATTTGTGTTCAAAGAACTGTATGATAGGCAATGAGATCATGTTACTTATTGTCCATTTGGACCACATCCACTTTTGTCATAAAAAAATTTGGGAAACCCAAACCAATAAATGAAATGTGTATTAAACATTTTCATACGAGCATTTGCTCCAAGAAAGAAACTTTACATGCTATGTTCAATTTTTAAATCCCTCCCAATAGAGGATTTTAGACAATAAATTTTGAACATGATTTCATTGCAGTATTACACTGAAGATTGGTGTAATATTTTTCAAAATGATGTCACAGTTTCCAAATACAGATTTTGGAATCTTATGCTAGAAATCAAGGTAATATTTTAGGGCCTGCACATCTAGCTTTAAAACTGTCTTGAAAAGATGACTTGTCTGTGTTGACAAGAACTTCTACCTGTGTGAAATATCTTATAAAGATAGCTTATGACTAGCAGGTCACCATCAAATAGTAACATTAAGAATATTCAAGTCTACATTTGTCAAGACTTTGCATGCAGTTTTGTCTCTTACACATTGCTTAGATGTGTGCACTAAATGTGTTGTGCCTCAAACACCAACAACTTGAAGTTACATTATGTAAATATATACATATATGATGCTGTATATGTTTAGTACCAAGTAAATATAACTAGTCAAATGATACTAGACATATGTAGGACCATAGTTAAATTCCAATTAAGAAAAAAACAAGAATTTTTTTTTTTTTTCTTAACAGCATTTCACAGTAGAAGGAGGCAGTCCTTTCTCACTGAATTTTCCTCCCTCAGGATTTGTAAACATCATAGCTCGTTTTCTATCAGTATAATAATTGAATATTTTATTCATAATGGTAAGTAGCTAACCAACATGAATAAAGTTGTCATAACACGGTAGCGCTTTCAGACAAAACAGATATTTATTAAAAGAAACATTTATAAATATTTTGTCTTGCATTTTAAACTACATTTTCATAAATAACAATATTTAAAAGTGCTGAATATGGTAGGATAGTCAGCAATGCCACTGTAAACAGATTTGTTTTTCCACTTTGCGGATTTTTGTTTTAGATCCCATTTTGTCAAACACTACAACAGTTAAAATATTTGCATAGGGAATAGAGAATAGCCCTTTTAATCATCTCCTGAATTCTATATAAGTTACAAAACCAAATGAGTGTAAGAAACAGTTTGTTAAATTGTTCATATATATATATATATATCCAAAAAAAGCACACAGGTTTCAAGTAAAAAGAATGACTAAAAAATTCCCCAAACCTGCTATCTGAAGCATGTTCAATAAATTAAGAAAATGAGAGGTAGTAAAACAAAGGGAAAAAAATAAGCCCCAGAAGATAAACTAAGACCTGCACCCTCACAGTTACGATGTCACAGCCGACCTGCCTCGGCAGCAGCAGCTCCCAGCAAGGCTGGCACCGGAGGCTGCCCGCAGGAAGTAACTGAGGGGTTGGAGCCAACTGTGTTCAGGCCAGATTCCACTCAAGGACACAACTGCCAGACCTTCCAGGCCAATCGAAAGCGATGGGCTTGTGCCATGTTTAGTCCTACGTAAGTGAGAAGAACCTTGCCTCTTAAGTCTTAGTATGGTTGTCAGTATTAAATATATATATATATATATATATATTTCACAGGTACTCACAAGAGCAATTTCTTGGTATATCTTTAGCAGTTTATGAGGGATGCTAACACTCATTTTGCTTGTATATGGTAGGTATGAAGATGGGGTTTAAGTTCCAAGTCACTGTCTCTTTAAACATCAAAATGTGTCCTGAAATGGACATTCTTTGATAAAAAGGCCAAGCAAACACCTGTTAAAAACACCATGGCAGCCTAGTGATGGGAATACTGTGCTGCCTTAGCTCAGATTAAGGGCTCAGTACAGGAATCTTTACCCAGGAAAGATACCCATTGTGTTTCTGTAAGCATTTTGCTTGGGTAAGATCTGTGGGTTTAGAAGCCCTTGAAGTTTGGTTTAATATTACTCTCCAAACCCCTTGTTTTCAAGGAGTTGTTCAAAATCAATGAGGCTAGAAGCTAAGATAAGTCTTCTTTAACCTGCCACCTCATAAAACATTACTTCATTTAAAAACATTTTTACTGGATTTAGCTTTCAAAAAAAATATCTTACAGAACAGATGCAGTTCATCAAAATGTTCTAAAATGCTCTAAAATGCTACATGTAGGCAATCTTTTATTAAATTTCTTTATTCAAAAAACTAAATTATCAAGCTATTTGTGTTGTTTCTTTTTTCTTTTTTTTTTTTTTTTCCGAAGTACATAACATTATACAACAGTGTTAGAACTGGATAGCCAGTCTTTAATAAATCAATTACAGTATCTGACATCTGAAATGTACATTGAAAATCTTTGTTCTTTTAACATTTAAACAATATCAGCGCATAGATTGTGTCACCCAGAAATGGATCCCTTTAAGTGATTTGTGCTTTTTTTTTAAATTTTATTTTTCTTTTTCTTTGACATTGCAAACTCTGTATTGAAAATGCCACAGTTTTGGCAGTGAACAACCAGAGGAATCCTCCGCTTGATTTATTTTAAATAAACAGTGATAAATAGCTCTTTTTCTCTGTACAGAAATATTGGCTTCAAAAAGTCAGTGTATTGTACTCAGTAGAGCATGAAGAGTAATGCTACACCTTAAAAATTGGCTTTTTAGTTAGTGGTGTTAAAAAATGCAAGCCTCTTTCTGGTTTGCTGCAATTGTTTCTATGTACCATAGGACTGTATTGCACAAAAAAAAAAGTTTTTAAATACAGATATAATTTATGTTATTGGATTAAATATTGCAACAACTAAGTGGTAAGTGAAGCAGTTTTACCTTGCACATGCAGTGTGAGGATACACAAGGAGACTTCATAAAACTACAAATACATCATTGCAATCTTGACTGCAGTAGGGTGAAAGGAGTGTGAAATAAATGTATTTTGGCAAATCCATTGATCCCCTCCCATGCTATCTTGAGAAAGGAGGAACTTGGAACTTGGTAAAAATGCAGACAGAGACCATAATATGTAATTTTTTTCTTCACAGTAGCCTGAGTAGTGCTAAACTGTAGTTCTCCAGGAACCCAGCTCCAGATGTTATTAAACTACTTTTCTTCCATCCCACCCACCCCCCAAAAAATCAAGTTATTTTGTTTGAAAATTAAAACTAAGTTTCAGAAGTAGAGCCTGTAATACTTTCAACAAGAGATTTATAAATCTGAGAGTTCAAAAACCTTGGAAAAGAGTCTCTGTGCATCAAGGTGTATATCTGGAGCTGGGCATCTTCATACATGTGAGGGCTGGGATCCAACAAGTTTCTGTTGATCACTTCTCTCACCCGGGAATCAAGACTGACCTGAAGAAAATGAGCGCAGAATAATAAAAAAATAACATTGGAAAAGCTATAATATGCATCTTTATTTCTCAGGGCTCCATTGAATATCCTGAGTTTATCAGTTATGCAAGTAATGCTCTGTGCTTCTTTCAGAACCATCACACAATTACTTTGTAATGCACTGAGACCATCAACCCTATTTCAGTTTTCACTTGGTTTTTGCATCTGTCTTAAGATCTGTACAATGAAATGCATCTGTATAGCAGATTAAAGGCAGTGCAACTGCAGTTTTACAAAATATATTATTTTACCTTTAAAAATAATTTATGTGTTTTTAAAATAATTTATATGAAATTAATGTTGAATTAGAAAAGAGAGATAAAAAAGGGGGTTTTTTCTGTTTATTTTTAGGCACTACACTTGTTCTTTACAAACTACTCAGGGATTTTTATAATTTATATTGTGTTAATCTCCCCATTAACTATTTCAGATTTGTATTTCTTGACAGAACTTTTCAACATCTAGTAATTCATACTTTCAGGAGATCATATATCCATATTGAAGTTGTTAGAAAGTTTCAGTTTTAGCTTCTCATTTACTTACCATTTGTGGTGAACTCCTGTGCCTAGGCAGAAAAGGACATATTATGCTTAGGATAAATGCCCAGATGATTTTAGAATATCCTTTAGAAATTTGAGTGAATGTACAGTTTATCCACAAAATGCACTAAAACTTAGTAAATTAATGCATTCTGGATTAAATGAAATGGCAGTAGCAGCAAAGCCCACTGGGATCAGCAAGGGTTTACTCAGCTAAGAAGAAAAGGGCTAAAATCCTGAGTAGATAAATGCCAAGAAGAGATCAGTCAAGATACTGTGATTTACACCAAGCTGCAATCTGACCCTACTGTTCTGCAACCATACAAAGATATTAATACTGTCTAAAGGATTGACTTCAGCCCTGGAAAGATCCATGTATTCAGATACCTTGACACATGAAGGATAGTAACCTTCATGTGAGATGAAAACTCAGAATATGTTTGGATGTGTGAGCCTGTACTTTCATACATGATGAAGCAAAGTCTTTTAAATACACTGCTGTGATGTGGTATAGTACAGTACCGTACTGAGAATTAAATATATGTTTTCATTCTATCTTCAGTACCAGCTGCAGAATCTGACATTGTTGGTTTGTTGGCATATTGGAGTATGCTACTGACAGAGCAGACAAGCTCTTTCTCCTCCAATGTTTCCTTTCACCTTGTTATCCGTCACAAGGCACAGCTAAAGCACAGTGGTGCTGCTCAGCCAGTGGGTGTGGGCAGGAGTTCTATGTGCTATGGTAGTTTTGAATGGCAGTGTTGCAGCCATGCATCTTCAAAATGTGTTTGAATAGATTTCAAGCACAGCCCATTGCATTTCTACAGCACGGAAAGGACACACTAGGATTTAAGCAATTCTCCCCCTAATATGCAGGCACACACATTTATGTTGACAAGAACAGTTTGTGCAGCTAATTGCTTCTTCAATATCAAATATAATAGCTGGGATTTAAAAAAAGAAAGGCAACAACAAAAACAACAACAACAATAACAAAAACCCCAACAACAGCAACCAACCAACCAGACAAACAAACAAAAAAAACCCAAAAAACCCTCCCTAACAAATTGGCAGGATAGTGGGGTTTTAAGCCACTGAGCATAATAAAAGTTAATTGAACTTGGAGAATGGAAAAACCAAAATTAATTATGGAACTGTTAATTATTGGGAATTATTAATTATGGAACTGTTAATTTGCATTGTATTTTTTCAGTGACTCACTAAAGCCAGATGGCAAAATGAGTTGGAATTACTAAAGGTATTTTCTTGCTAAACAGATGAATATGAAGTATCTGTTTAGAACTGTAAGACCTTCTGCCTCAGTAACTTTTTTACTGAAGGACTCATGCTAAATAATTCAGCTCTTGCCAAATGGTAACATCTGGAAAGGGATGCCTGAATAAGGAAGGATTTTTTGGTTCCCATTCTGTTCTAATGCATTGTGAACAGTTCTTGTTTGTCTCTTGGAAATCTTAAGATTTCCAGTATGGGCAAGAGGAACTGGATTGATGATATCTGTACGTATCCAGTGCACCAAGTTTATGAGTCAAACAATGCTTAGTTAATGTTTGGATTTTAAATGCTGATTTGGCTTAGCTTAAAAAGACAATTAAGCATTCATCACATACCTATCTGGTAAAAATGCAGTATTAGAAGATAAATCTACTTGTTATTAGCTTCCGTATTGGAAATTGAATTTCACTCAAAAGCAAAAATAGATACTATGGCACAAGAGAAGATAATGGAGCTGTAAATCACTTTGGGCTTCATTCATATGAATGGAATTACAAATTATTACTGAATGCAGTGAAGAAGTAAAATGTAGGAAGCAAGGTCCACAGTGAGCATAAATTAGCATAATGCCATTGAATAGAAATTCAAATGCAATGCACAAAGGCAAGGCAAAGAAGATAAAGGTACATGATGTGGCCTAAGAAAAACTCTTGTATAGTGCTTATATATCACTTTGTATTACAAAACATGGTTTGATAGGGATGCTTTTTTTTTTTTACTACAGGTGAAGATAATTTCAAAATTTGTCTATTTCAGTTAAAGGGTTAAATAAATCCTTATATAATTCCCAAGATATTGTATATTTCATTAGATAAAATATGTCAGCTTCATTCTTGGACTCTCACATAGGAATAACCAGCAGAAATTTGGATTTTCTCCCAGACAATTGTAGCAGCAGATGAATCTATAAAGATTCTGATTTAAATTCCTTAATTTTGCTTCTCTTTCTCCATAAATCCATTTGCATTACTTACTTCCTCTCTCTGTCAGACATGTAGCATTACTAAAGAAACAAACCTATTTCTCAGCCTTCTCTTACTGGAGTTTCTTGAGTCTTATAGAGAACTTGGATGTGTTGTGGCTGGTAATGCAAAATGGTCTGGTGTCTGCATCTCTACTGTTTCTGTCCCTTCATTTCCTGATTTAATGCTCATACTAAGACTTTCATCTGACAGACTTTCAGGCCCTCACCTCGCATTCCAGTGTATAACGTTTCTGCTTTGGGATAACAGAAAATACAAATGTAACATTTACAGCTTTACCTCTTTTGGTGATAATATAGAAATGTAATCTTCATATATAAGTCTTGCTTTTTCTTCAATAACTTTCTTGTTCTGTTCCTTCTTTAGATCTTCGCATGCAAGCCAGAAAAGCAGGTTCTCCTCACTATATTCCGTTCTAAGAAACTCTCTGAAAAGGTTCCTCCCAGCTGGTGTTTTCATCATCTTGTCAAAATTCTGAGCCCAAGACAAAATTTCATCTGCAGTAGGGTTTTGGCTGAAAAACAAATACAATTACAAATATACTTCTATTTTTGTAACAGTGTTTTCATATTGATCCAAAAATTCTCCTTTCAACTGCACTTTAATCCAAAGTAAAAACTGGAAGCAACAAAGCTTCTGCAGTAACAGGGGAATTTTTTTTGCTCTTTGCTTGTGCATTCATTATCCCAGTAGCCCACTAAATGTGTTTAATGTTACGAGACATGCATTTGACTTTTTTATGAGCTTTCTGCTAGTGTTCTTAGCCATGTGGCTCAAAGAAAAAAATCTCACAACAGCACCGAATTCCTGCCTCTGCAGTTCAAGGAGATTCCAGGAAGCTGGAAATAGACTGTCTTTCGTAAGTTTAGATGACACCTGATGTCCCTACCTGCCTCTGATGGTGACAGTACATGATTTGGTTTAGGAAGAACAAGAAAAACAAAAAGCTCTTGGCAGCCAAAAGCATACTAATGAGGCCAAACAAAGTAGTAATTCAGAGAGATTTTAAATTAGCATATTTCTCTGTGCTTGTACCTAAGGGTTGCTAAGCTTTCCTCTGTTTCATGCTATTGACCTGAATGATGATCTTTTGGCACGAGATGTGATGGATTTTGTTGCCAAAGCTGGAAAGAGAAGAAATGGGGGAAAGTCCTTATTTCCATTTCCGGAAGGAAACTATTTGTGGCTTTTACTAGCGGATGCACTGAGTAATTGATCAGAAGATATACTGGCGTCACTAATCCAATAATGTACCAATTAATACCTTAGAAAAGTAATTATCCACATTACTTAACAACAATTAAATATAGTTTCAAACTTAATTTTGAGCACTCACCCTCTCCTTCCTGATCCAACACAAGAGCTTTACTAACTGTTGTCATTAGCTTCTGTGTTACCATGATGCACAATAAGTGACATTTATCTATATAATTTCTGTTCAACTCAATTTATCAACTCCTATTCTGCATGCAAGGCAGACTGGATAATGGGAAGGTATTTGTTGATAAATCACTTATTGTTTAATTGCAAAGTAATTGTAAACTGAATGAAAAAGTTTAAACACAGATTTTAAGGTGAATAGTCCTCTCAGGACTTTGCACTCTCCACTGAGGAGAGTGTAAAGAACCTGCTGAGGTGGATGGGGTTGACAAACAACCTGGGCTCCCTTATTGTCTGTTGGGAAGCTTTCTTCACTATTGTATTTAGTAGAAATTTATGATATTGTCTTCTCATAAAACACTATGATTAGGAATAAAGGCAATAGTTGTTTGGGTTGTTTTTACCATCATATATGTCCTTTAAAGTCTAAATTTCCTTCTCTATCCTTTGTATAGAGAACTCAGGGTTCCTGACAGATTATAATTTTCCCCAAACAATAAAAATGGGCCCAAACTTTAGACAGAAGTAGAAACTCTGACTTTTAGTATGTTTAACCTAGTTTACAAGGTATGTGTTTTTTGGTTAACTGCAGTGAAACCATAGTTCAGGCTGTTTTCTGAGAGGTAGCCATATTAAAAATCTGATCATGAAGTAGATTTTTTTTTTTTTTTAATCTGGATAGACAGGAAAAAATGTTCTTACAGGTAGCAAAGTCTTCTTATAGAGACCCATATATGGAACTGTCCATTCACCTTCCATTTCTCCCCGTGGTTCTTCCCCACAAATAAAAACTGTAAATAAGCCTGACTTGTGAATGTCTGTGCTGTCATTTCATTGTCAGGACAGATTTTGCTTTGTTTTGTATAGAATTTTTTGGAGGAAAAGCAATTAAAAGGACCTTCCCAAAGAATTAAACACAAGACAATTCTCGCTATTAGTTAAAGACTAATCACTTATTAGAGAACAGTTTGACCAACTTACCATTCTTCTATGACCTGGATACTCTCCAGTTTGGTCGTATGTGTTGGCCTTCCTGCATTGTCTCCTCTATCTTCATTCCTAACAGTGAGGCTGCAATGTAGTACAACACTTTATTTTGTCTAGAGAAAGTTAATTTAAAACAGTGACTATAGTAATGAAAACTTTTTAAAGATATACACCTATATAGGGTATAATTTTTCAGTCATGCCTAAAACTTTGGAGAAAAAATTTTATACTTATTTTCCCCCTGAACTATGATGAATACTAATTTACAGTTGCTATTAGCACATGCAGTTTTTTAGAAGCTCACAGTTTATTCACTGAAAGATGAGGAATTACTTAGAGGTCACTTTTGGAGTGATTTCACCTAGTTAACTGAGAATACTAGCAACAGTATGAGTAGGGGGCATATGAATATCTGGATATTGATGGGGCTTTGATGTCCCGCCAGTTATGGATAGTTTTTCAGTGTTTATGAATGTTCCCTTTTCCCTCTCCAAGATATAGTGGCAGTAGGTGGCTCAGATACAGAACGTAGCATGTGGCAGCTCCTTATGATTTCCTCTTCTGACCTAGATTTGTTTTCCATTCCAAAAACTAAAACATACTGGCTTCTGAGAAGAAAGGCATCCATTACCCTCATATTACCACAGGCAAGGAAAAGAAGTACTTCCTTTATGCAAGGATGTTTTTAATGGGTTTTTGCTTCTTTTTTAAACTGCTAACTAGAATAATTTATTTTACTGCAAATATCTTTAATCAGATTTGCTGTAGTTGTAAAGACTTCCTCTGTGCGTGTTCTCTGTGAATCCTCTGGAACATGGCATTGCCAGCAAACCCAAAATGCCTGATAACTACTGAAATAAAGTTGGTTTTGAGTGACATAGATATTCATATGAAAAACCTAGCTCTGATAATTAGGCTTAAGAAGTGGAATGTAGTAAGGAGATGGAAATTTCCTTTCATCAAGTGTTACCTATGTGTCCAGTTGAGAGAAAACAGGAAATCAAGCAAGAAAGTGCCCCTTCCAATCTCAAGAGCTTATATTTTGAGTATTAAGTATTCACCGAACAATGATGCTCTGTCACTCTTGAGTGTTGCTATAAAAATAAGTTTTTAGTATAACGATTCTCCCTCCCTCACTAATCTAAGTAACTCCTGATCAGCTCTAAAAAGAAATCCCAGCTCTGAAACATCTTTAGCACAAATAATCTTTTTTTTAATAGGTTCTCTGCATTTATGAGTTCCACATTCTTTTTCAAGCATTTGGCAGAGCTAATAGGTATTCTCAAACACTCTTCTGAAAACTGGCACATATTAAGACTTAAATATTACAAAGACGTACACTTGCAAATGAAGCTTTTTGATACTGGTTGCTCCTTCACTTACCTGCCAAGACCTTAGTTCAGGCCCTTGGTCCTGCTTCCCCTGTTACAGCGTAGGAATGCAGCTCCAGTGCTGCAAAGGTTGTTAGGGTGTCATCAACTGCTGCAGGAGAAACAACACATCCTGAACTCTGGGGTTGGCAGGTAAAAAGCCTTTCCATCTCCTCTGACCTGTTGTTCGTCAGTCTACAGAGGGAGCATCCAGGAAAGACAAAAAGGAGTTCCATATACAGGAGGAGAAAAAAAAGGGACCATCCACTTTCTTTCTGTCTTGTAATCTTTAAGTCCACACATGTAACTGCTTAAGGTCACCTTGCATCTGGCCAGAGCACAAAGTTGGAGTGAGGGAGAAGAAGGGAAGTCACAAAGCTCTCTCTCTCTCTCCCTCCCTCCTTCCCTCCTTTGCATAAGTAGAGCAGCATTTGTCTTCTCTGCTGGGTGCAGAGAGCAGAGTGTCCCTTGGTTCCACAGAATAACATCATGGAAAGAGGAAACAGCTTGTAGGTTGCGAATGCAATAGGGTGTTCATTTGAGTCTGCCTAAAAGAGAATTAAACTGCCTGTTTTCCTTCCTCCATCACATGAGCAGCAACTAAGTTGTACTGAGATAATATACTTGTCAGGCACTAGACATTCAAGGTTCAAATGCAGAGTCCTGCTGGAAGTAGAAAGTGACTCATCTGAGAGCAGTCAGTATACACTGCTAATTTAATCTGCTGTCTGTGATCAAATACTTTTTGCTTTGCTCATGCAAAATCTCTGCTAGACTTGGGAAAACCATCATGGGTTGATGAAGGAGAAACAATGGATAGTGAAGTAGTGAGTGGTGAATAAGAGAAATAGGAATAGGAGCAAGAAGGCCATGTTGACTTCATTGGAAAACTAATAGACAGTATGAACTTTTATTTTCTTAAAAAACAACACCCCAAAAAACCAAACAAACAATAAAAAGTTCAGACTGTGGGTCTGGAATGTAGTATGCAGTTTTCTGGCATCTCTACCATAGTGACAATGCAAAATACCCACTTGGCCCTGATCCTTCATCTCACTCTTCATAACTGGAGTTTAATGGCTGAAGTTAGCTGGCGCTGCAAAACAGAGAGCTCTCCAAAGACAGAAGTGTCACACTGGGGTGGAACACGTTTGGGTACTGCGTTTAAAACTGTAATACTTTTGTAATGCATCTTGGCCTAAATTCTGCATTATGTTTCCTGTGACAAAACTAGCACTACATTTCAGCTTTTATTTATTTACATCTGTCAAGGATAGAGTTCCATCAGATATGTTACTTTTGATATATTTTTCCTGTGAATGAAACCATCATTTTTATACTAAAGTACATTCAATTCAGGCATGTTCTGTTTTCACTCAAGGAATTGGTTCACAATCTCTAAGAGAAAGAAATATTTAGGCATTTTTGACTGCAAAGCTTGCTTGAAAAAAACCTTTTAAGTAGCTAATCACAATAACATATTGCTACCTTTTAACTTGAAATTACAACATTACACTTCTCTTTCCTGTGTTGCTATATTCAGTGGGAAACACCCTATCTGTTCACATTCTCCGTGGAATTAAAGCAGTCTGCAGCAGCGAAGGTGTTCTGCATACCTGTAGCTGTTGCCCTTAACACATTAATCCATCATTGAAGCTAGCTGATTGTGTCATAAGGATTATGCTGTATGGTGTTAAAACAGCATATTAGATTAATATACATATTAATTGTATAATATAATAGTCTGTATTTTATCTAATATTTTCTAATAATTAGATAATATTATCTAATTTAGTCTGTATAATAATAAACAGACTAAAAGTAATAGGCTAAAGATTAACAAAAATACCTTATTTAAGGCTTTAAAAAAGGAAATTGCTGATACAACTTATCAAAAAGTAGTTAAAAGAAAATAAGGTACACTAGAGACACATCTGACACAAAATAATATCTCTGGTGCTATTATTATTTATTAGTTGGAATATACTCAGCAGATGTTGTTAAAATTTAGAGATGCAATACCCATGATAAAAGCTCAACAAAACTACTAATGCCCTAAGAAGGAGGAGTTTAGGATGTCTAAAGGCAGGGTTTAAATGGAAAGCACTAGCATGAGTTTGTTCTCTGTTCATATAGAAGGTTTCTTCTGCCCACTTCTATGCTGGCTTTGGAGACACCAGTAAAAAATGCTTCAGTTGCCTGAGCTCGATGTACCTTTCAGATATATCTTGGGTTCCTGACTTCTGCAAAACCAATAAGTTTCTTAAACTACTGCAACGGTATTATTATGAGCAATTTCTGCTTGGAGAGAAAGTATTTTTAGTTTGCAACTTCACGGGCTTTATAAGTAAAAAAAGTTAATTATCAGGGACTACTTGAAGAAACATACATATTGAACAAATGACCATAAATAAGGGTGTGTCCAGGTTTCTAGCTGATATGTGTTTTGGGGTACTGCTGGGATTTAGAAAACTGATCTTTATTTAGCTGCTATTATTTGGCTGTTAATATTCAAGTTAAGCTATTAGGTACTTGTTCTGTTGAGTAATTATGTAGCTAAATCAGTATTGAAGCACCCTGTTGCATGAGAAGATAAAAAGCCAAGGTAATTGTACAGAAACATCAAGTGCTGAATTAATTTAAGAGCAAATTTCTCACTGACTCTTCCTCCAGGTGTTTCCAGCTGATGGTTTTAGCCTTTTTGTAAGTTGAATCCCTACTGTTGCACTTACCTTCTGCTGCCATTAAGAAACTGAAGGTAATTCTGAGTTTGGACCTGATCTTTCATTTTCTGTATATCCAGTAAAAAAAATGGTATTTAATTGGCTCCCAAGAGTCACGTTCTCATGTACCAGTAGCCTAAATCTGGTGAACCAGTGAAATCACTGTTTTCACTATGGCAAGAAAACTGTGCCATTCTGAGAGGTGCTAAGATTAATATTCTGCCCATGCACAGCTGATACCAGGTACTATTCATTCAGGTATTTTCTCTGTTATGTGCCTCATATGCAGTGTATCATCACAGTATTTTGCGATTATGTCTGGCACTGAAGATAATGTGCCTATTAAAACCTCTTGCCTTAACTGTTTTTTTTTTTTTGGTACTGCCATGCAGACAGAGTAGAGTAGAAATCAAACTGGGACACTGTGAATTTGTTTCATAGGCTATTGGGTTGGCTATTTAGGAGATCTGTGCTCAGGTTCTACTTTTTTTACTCTTTGTTATTTTTGATTGCTGTTCAATCTGATCAAACTGTCTTCAGTACTGGGGTTTAACAATCAGTCACTGAAAAATCAATTATTTGCACAATTCTATTCAGAAGCTCACTCCTAAATGCTCTGTTAGATGTTAGAGATATATGGGGTCCCAATATTCCATATTTTGTATGATAATGGAAAAG